>JAOXYA010094342.1:0-11015 GCA_028565675.1 Sorex palustris
TCGAAAGACCCTCATGTTACGAAGGGCCTAGGTTTTTATAGCACACGTTCCCCTTGCTAGTCTCTCCGTCTGCCGCCTCCGCCCCTCCTCGGATTCCCCGCCCACCCCGACTCGTGATTCCCCTGGGCCCTCCCCCGTGACTGCCCCATGCCCCGCCTCCCTCGATGCCCCGCCTCGTCCTTCTCTCTGTGTCCTGCCCCCTTACCTGCACCAGGGTCCACATGCCCAGTGCTGTCATGGTCCTCAGGGGCCAGTGAAGCGCTGGGGGCCGCGACAGCGGTGGGCTCGGGCTCGCGGGCGTAGCTAGTGCTCTCGGCCGGGCCTTCTCCCGAAGGCAGCTCCATGGGCTCGTTCCACAGCGTGGGCACCGGCTCCTGCGGCCCCTCGGCTGCAAGGCCAAGCATGCGTGGGTCAGGCCACGGCGGGGGCAGGGGAGGGCGCTGGGGGTGGATCTGGGGTCCTGGGCCCCTACCGGACTGATGGGCAGGAGGGAGCAGCTCTGAGCCAAAAGGTGTGTGATCTCTGCACAGCGGGGAGGATGAGCACTGGCGGGAGCTGGGACCCCTACAGCTTGGCAGACTCCGGCGCCCCCAGTAAGCCCCGGAACAGAGGGCAGGCAAGGTAGGTCTGGCTTGGAGGAAACCAGGAGAGTGGCCCCTCCAGCGAGAGTCCCTGGCCCCCTAGTGCCCTGGGTAGAGCCAGTCAAGTGTGGGGATGTCTGTGGTCAGTGCAAACTCTGCAGTGACTGGTGCCCCCACCCCAGCTGGGGTACCACCCATTCCTGCTGTGTTCTCAGCTCTTGCATGGTTTGGGGTACTACCCAGCGGCCCCAGAACAGAAAGGACAGCTCAGAGGCTGCAGGCAGTCCATGACATCATGCCTTCCTCCTTCAAGGATTCTGGGGCGAGGAGGGGTCGCCCACCCCTCACAAACACCGTCCTTCCAGATAGGAGGCCCAAGGCACCTGGTAGAGAGGTGGGCTTGACCCCATCTGACCCGACCCTGGGCTTTAGCAGGTAACGGGCGGGCAGTGTTCTTGGCAGGAAACTGCTGGGCTGCCCAGAATAGAAACCAAGGCTTGGGGCCCCCAGAGGCCACTTCAGTGCTTCTAGGGCCTCAGCTGCCGCCCCCCCGTGTGGTCTCTCTCTGTTTCCCTGGGAATTGTAAGGAAGTTGGGGGTCCTCATCCACTGCCCCGGGACCTCTGTCTGTGCTCTCCCTGCTTTCAGGCCCGGAAGCCTCCCCAAGGGGGTGCTCAGGAAAACTAGGAATGCCCCAAATGAGGAGGACTTGGGCCAGGCCCAAAGTAAAGTGGGCTGTCCACCCCTTCCCGGGGGTCTCAGCACCAGCTGTGGCCTGGATGGGGCTTCACGGCATTAAGAGCTTTTCTCTGGGAAGGGCACACCCCCAGCCTGAGGTGGGGGCTGTTCTCTAGGGCTTAATGGGGTGCCTGGGGTCAGAGTGTGTGTTCTGGTCTGAGCAGACTGACCCTGTCACCCTCCTAGGGAGAATGGAGGGGCAAGGATCCGCCTCTGGAACGGAGGTCCCGGGGGAGGGGCCGAGTGGATCAGGAGAGGAGGCCGGGAGAGAGCAGTGTCACAGGGTCCCTGGCCAGCCCACCCACGGAGATGGGCACCCTGAGGGTGGGGCGGCTCTGGATGCTGGCCTCTGGCGGTGGCCCAAGGGCTGGACAGAGCACGGCTTAGTGCCCTGCTGCATGGCCAGTCCTGAGGTCCAGGGCTCAGACGGTCCCCAAGTAAACAGTAAGCCATGGGCCCCTCCCAGCTGCACCCCAGAACCTGGGCCAGCAGGCCCCACCCTGCACCTCACCTCCAGCCGCTGCCTCTGGCCAGGGTGGCCACCAAGAGCCACGAGGCATGGGGCCAGCGGGCTTAGTGGCAGGCAGGCCTCAGGCCTGTGGTCAGCCGGATGACAACCCCACCTGACCCCCAAGAGAGCAGGGGCCCCCTCCTTTCCCAGAGCTAGTGAGGCCCAGGGGAGGCGCCGCCCCCGCAGTTGACCCTTCAAGGGGCACCCACTGCCCACTAGCGGCCCCCACCCCACAACTGCCACACTCCTTGTTGGTGACCGGGAGCTCAGGGCACTGCACCGGGGGCTCCCTGCTTGGAAGGACAGAGCCCGTGCCCGCCTCTCGGTCCTGCCCCCACCAGACTCCGGAAGACCCACTTGGGCCCAGGGCCCCCTTCCTGACCTGGAGAATGGGGGTCCCATCTGGGAACCAGCTGCCAGAGCCCTTGAAGCCGGGGCCCCGGGGCGGTGAGCCAGGCAGTGGCGAGAGGCCCTGCCACATGCTCTGTGATGCAGCTCATGCCCTGGGAGCTGCCCGGAGCTGTGCCCAGCGGCCCGGCCCAGGCCTCCAGCTGCTGGGCAGGAACAGGGCATTTGTTTATGCTCTTCTGAGACTCGGTTTCTCCTTTTTGCTGCAGAGAGGAGAACTGTGTGGCCTGCTGCGGGCCGTGGCAGGGAACCGGGGGTAACCCCTGGGACACGATGAGAGTGTCAGGGAGCAGAGGGGCACAGCGGAGGGAGGCCCCGGGGAGCCCGCGCCAGCAGAAGGCTGGGTGCCACCCCAACTCCACGCTGACCTGGAAGCCAGGAGGGGCCCAGGGGACACTGCCGGCCCTGCCGGCCGCCTGCCTGTCGGTGCAGAGTTTGTTTAGCGCGTGCCCCGACCACAGGGCCCTGCGGCTGGGCGCCCCAACTCACAGGCGCCTTTGTGAGGGCCGTGAAGGGCCTTTTCATGCCGCCCTGGCCTCCCGCCCGCCCCGAGCTGCTCCCCACCCCAGAGCCCGCATAGCGGCCCGGGGAAGCCAGCAGTGGGGAGGGCTGATCCCCCTACCACACCCCACCCCGATGGGCAGGACCCCCATCCGGCGGGCTGACTGGCGGGGGGGCCGCAGTCCGCGGGCCTGGCACACCTGGACCTAGCCTTGAGTCCCAGAGACTGCAGGAGAGGGGCCCGCCTGCCTGTGCGGGACAGGAGGAGGCAGGAGGGGTGAGGCAGGAGATCTGGGAGACGCCGCTTCCCCCAGACGCGGTGGCACTCTGGGATGCCCACCCAGCTGGCTGTGTCTGTGGGGTCATCTGGGGCCTCGGGCGGGGCCAGCTGGCTGCTTCGGGACAGGAGCGGACCAGCAGGCAGGTGTCCGTGAGCTACCCTGACCCAGGCGAGAGGAGCTTCGGGGGGGGGGGGGCTAGGGGGATGGAGGCCCCCCACCTCCATCTACCACCTTCTGCCACTTCCCCAGTCCCAGACACCCAGGGGCCAGGAGCCCGTGTCTGCATCCTGACACCACAGAGGGGACAGGGCAGCCCCTCCATGTCCTGCTGTCCCTGTCACACTCCCCCTCCCCTGAGCCCCAGAGCCCCCGGGCACAGGTGGCCCTAGACACCCCTTTGCAGATTCCCTGGGACCCCTGGTCCTGCTCTCAGTGTGGCCGGCTCCTCTGGCAAGCTTCTTGTCACTGGGCCCCAGATCTAGCCACGGGGACTCCTTCTGCCTCCGCCAGTGGGGCTGAGGGTTCCGGACCCTGCTCCCCCCAGAAGGTGCTTGAGTGGGACCAAGCACCAAGTCTGGAAGCCGGCGGGAAGGGACAGTGCCAGCCCTGTGTCTTCAGTTCGGCCTCAGGGACCCCAACCCTCAGCCCTGGGTCGGGGATTCCTCCTGACGCTTGACTCTGCACACTCCAATCTGAGGGTCAACCTCAGAGCCCCCCCATCCCGGGAATAACCCTGGAACTCTGCTCCCCAAGACCTCCTTCCACTGTCAACCCTGTCACTTGGCCCCTGCGGGCTGTTCCAAGCCCATCTCCAGGGCGCCTTCTGCAGAGCGGGGCTCAGCAGGGGCAGCAGCAGAGCCCAGGGCCCCCTCACCTGTGAGCACGGCGGGGGCCAGGACCCCCGGCAGCAGCAGCAGGGCCAGGCAGAGGGTCATGGTGGCGAGGAGTGAGCGCGGCTGGCCGGCGAGCGGGGTGCGGAGGACAGAGCTGGGGAACTCCAGGGCGGCGGGAAGGAGGCATCAAAGGACTGGGAAGGGCTTTCGTCAATGCCAACTCTGTCCTCCTGGGACACCGTGCCCGCCCCCACGCACACGCGCGCGCTCGGGAGGGAACCGGAGCCCAGTCGGGCGGGGGCGCCCCACCCTCAGGAGGGGGAGAGGAAACGGCCGCCTCTCCCCAGCCTCCACAGACTGCAGCGCCCCACGAGTATGTGCAGGGGCCCGGGACCCACCTCTGGGCTTGGGCTCCCTTTACCTGGCTGGAAGAAGAGCGGGGACAGGGCTGGAGCCGGAGCACAGCGGGGAGAGCTTTGCCTTGTCTTTGGTCAGCCTGGGTTCGATCCCCGGCACCCCAGGTGGTTCCCTGAGCACCACCGGGAATGATTCCTGAGAACAGAGCCAGGAGTGTGGCCCTCTCCACCACAAAGATAAAGTTTTTTTTTAAATAAAGTGTTTTTGGTATTTTTTAAATACTTATAAGGACTGGAGCGATAGCACAGCAGTAGGGCGTTTGCCTTGTGCGCGGCCGGCCCAGCTGAGTCGGGTTCGATTCCTCCGCCCCTCTCGGAGAGCCCAGCCAGCTACCGAGAGTATCTCGCCTGCACGGCAGTGCCTGGCAAGCTCCCCGTGACGTATTCAATATGCCAAACACAGAAACAAGAAGTCTCACGATGGAGACGTTACTGGGTCCAATCGAGCAACTCGAACAAAGGGAGGACAGTGCAGTGCTCTAAGAGCAGAACAAAACAGCACCTCGTTTGCTGTGCCCTGAGCCCAGGGCGTCACACGTGCAGGGGAGGAAGGTGCTGTGCTGCAGACCCCCAGCCCTGCTGTTGAGCGTCCTCATTTTGTCCCAGAAAAACCGTCACTGAATGCTGACCCCCAGCACCCTCCTCTGGTCTGAATGCAGTGATTCCTGGGATGCTGAGGTTGCCGGATCCTCACCCTGCATGGTTCCCCCCGACTCCAGCACCTCTGAGCTTCCTTCCCAACCAACCTCAGGTCCCCTGCACCCCAACTCCCCTGCACCCCAGCACCTCCTTCACGTCCTAGGCATACAACTGTATGGCTTAGTACACTCCGCATGTGGCCTCTCTAATCCAGAAGGGCAGGCCGCCCCTCCCCTGGAAATCTGCATGGATTTTCACTTGGAACTGAACGTCAGAGATGGGGCTTGCCTCCCCAACCCTGGCCACCCCCATGTGACTGGCTCCTGCCCAGGTCCCTGGCACTACCGTGCCTGTGCCAGCTGAAGCAGCAACCCCGTGCACCCCTCCGTCTTCCATCCTACACAGCGCCCACCACGGGTCACCGGCTTCCCCCCCCCCCTCTTCCTTCGCATTTACAGTCCTATAAAGCGTTGGGGTTGGTGAGCTCAGGAGTTTCCAGGTTGAACGGGCCGACGTGTGACCAGCTGAGGGGTCACACATCCACATCTGCGGAGAACATCGCCCTAGAGGGGACGAGTCCTCTGAGCAGGCTTTCCCAGCCACACTGCGGGGCATGGGCCATGTGGGCTTCTACTGAGGGACAGTGTTGGTGGACGACTGTCTCCCTGTACACTCCCTTTGGTCCACTTTGTCTACGCATCTCCTTGGGCTGCTTCCAGGTGGGAACGCTCACAGATATGATTCACGAATCTGCCCCTTCACAACTCTGGTTAGGCATCAACTATGTATTCTTTTTTTTCTGGGGGGAAGGGAGGGTCTTATTGGTTCACATCTGGCGATGCTCGGGACTTAATCCTGGCTCTGCACTCAGAAATCACTCCTGGCGGTGCTCAGGGGACCTATGGGAATCTGGGGATCGAACCCGGGTCTGCAGCGTGCAAGGCAAATGCCCTCCCTGCTGTCCCATCGCTCAGGCCTTGGACACGATTTCCCATGCTGCTCCACGCTCCCCAGAGTGAGCGTCTCAGCAGCGCCAGTTGCTTCTCTCACCAACCAGGCCCGGCTGTCCTTCCCTCCCCGTGAGAGGTGCGGCAGGGTCTGCGGCCACACCATAGAGCTCAGCAGCGACCCCTGGTGGTGCGTGAGGGCACCACAATTCCGGGCCAGGGTTGAACCAGAGTCAGCAGCTTAGAAAGCTGGCAGCTAACCCTGTGTGTCTTGCCTAGCCCTGTCGGTCTTTCAGCCCTTCCCCTAGTCATTGTCAGACACGAAGGTATTGCATATGTGTGTGTGTGTGCGCGCGCGCATGTGTGTTAATTTTCAGCACTGTGATTTGCAATACTGTCAGTGATAGGGTTTCATGCGTGTACTGTTCCAACACCTCACTCTCCGCCACAGTACCCCCTACCAGCCAACATCCCCTTGCCCCCACCATGGTAATCTCAGCTCTGTAGGCCAGTTCTCAGGTCCTGTTGTCTTGAACTGTTTGTAAATACCTTACTGGATTTTTTTTTGCTTTTGGGGGTCACACCTGGCAATGCACAGGGGTTACTCCTGGCTCATGCACTCAGGAATCACTCCTGGCAGTGCTCTGGGGACCCTATGGGATGCCGGGAATCGAACTCGGGTCGGGCGCGGGCAAGGTAAACGCCCTACCTGCTGTGCTATCACTCCAGCCCCTGGGTTTTGTTTTTGAGCCACACCTGAGATACTCAGGATTTAGTATTCAGAACTTACTCTAGGCTCTGCACCTAGGGACCAGATGGGATGCTGAGGATTGAACCCGCTTGGCCATGTGCAAGTGCCCTACTTGCTGTAGGCCCAGCCTGTCATTGCAAGCACCCTACCCACTGTCCTCTCTCCAGCCCCCCTATCTTTGATTAGCCTTCATATGGCTAAGAAAGTTGAGCACCTTCTCATATGATATGTGCCAAACATGGCAAAAATCCTTTCGTGGTCTGTTCAGGGTAGGGTTGTGTTCCCCCATTGCTCTTTGAGTTCTGTGGGTGTTCATGGTGGAGGTTTAGATTCCCCATCCTCCAGAGGCCAATGGACAGCCAGGTGGGGGTCCGCAGTAAGGAGACATGCAGGGCCTCATGGAATGGGGGAGGGGCAGCCTTTTCCTCCCCCGCCCCAAAGAGACCCCAAGTTGCCGCCCACAAATAGGCCCTCTAGCGGGTCCTCTGGCTACTCAACAAGCGCCTTAAACCATGATCCCAGAGCCTCAGAAACAAATCTCCGAACCTAGCGGCTTTCGTCAGAAACACATTCAGACTCTGCATTAGGTGACCAGCCCCTGGCCACGCCAGGTGGGAATAGGTTTCATGCTGCCAGGGGGAACAGGCCAAGGCACGAAACCTATTTTCACCTGGGGTGGCCCCTGGCTGGTCACCTAATGTGGAATCCAGACGCATTTTTGCCAAAAGCTGCTGGGTTCGGAGATTTGTTTCTGAGGCTCTGGGAGCAAATCTATTAGGCTGTTGATACCAGGCACCTACCAATACTATACCTACTGTCAGGCTAGTGTCTTTACCATGCAGTGTTGAGTATGTTCCCCCCAAACTACCAGATAGTTACTTAACTGACATTTAAGTCAGTGTAGAGTCTGTGAAAAAGGAACGCCATGCCCCCGCCCCCACCTATTTCCACTGTCACTGTCACTGTCCTCCCATTGTTCATCGATTTGCTCGAGCGGGCCCAGTAACATTGTGAGACTTGTTACTGTTTTTGGCATATCAAATACATCACGGGTAGCTTGCCAGGCTCTGCTGGGCGGGCGAGATACTCTTGGTAGCTTGCCGGGCTCTCCAAGAGGGGCAGAAGAATCGAACTCGGATGGCCATGTTGGCTGCGTGCAAGGCAAACGCCCTACCTGCTGTGCTCTCGCTCCAGCCCAGAATAAAAGTATTGTATGATATATTTAGTCGGTGGAGGTGTTGTGGAAATCATTTTTCTTGGAAAAAATGTATTATTTTTTTGCATAGTTGATTTAATAATATTTACTACACAAAATTATGATTTTTATTTTACTTTAAACAAACTTCAGTGCATTTTAAAATGTTTTTATTACAGTTTAGATAATATGGTTATAATAGAGTGAAAGTTAATAGTATCAGTGTGCAAAGTTACCTCTCCCCACCACCACCAAAGTGCCCATGATCCTCCACCACTGTCCTTATGTCACCTCTGAACTTTACAATCTTGGCTTTGATAAAGTGTCTAAGTCACTCAGTGGTTTCTAAACTACTGCAAAAAACCCTCTATTGATGTTTACACTAAGAGAATTGTAAGGTTAGTTAAAGATGGAAATGTCATTTGTCTTTACAATGCAGAACTCTTTAGATCTTCTTATAGTAATAAGGAAGATCCAAAACATGAGCTGTAATCAGCTTTAAGCCAAGAATGTGCATACCAGCTGGAGCTCATGGCGAAGCTCCAGAAATTATTACCTGTATTTTTGTCCATATATATTAGTGAAGATGAGGAGACGAGGAAATGATATACGCCAAAGTATTGTTTTTCAATGCCTTGGACACAGAAGTTATCTCTGCACTGTCAAGAGCAAGATTAAGAGCCAGAATAGTTGGTCATGTGTGCCAGGTGCTCAGGAATAGTGTGCCTATTGTTTGACTTGTGTGAATTGGTCAACCCCACATGACTGCAAAGAACTATGGTAACAATTACCCCTGTAGTTTCTAAACCCATTGAGCTTGGTGTGATGAGAAATCCAATGGTAAGAGGACCAGGTCCAAGGCAATTGATTATTTGACCAAAGGAAAACACCATAATTGCTCCCTTTGTTGGAAATATTGATAAAAGACTCAGAAATGACTTTATTAAAAAGACCACATCTCCATACTCCTTATTTTCACAAATACCATAGTTTGGTGCCTCTCAGATACTTCTGTATAGTTCTCATAAATTCCCATATTATTTGGTCATTCAAAAATAAATAACAAAAAATAAGTCAAATCATTGCATTAGAAAAAAGATTTTGAAATGCAATGATAATAATAATGACAATAATACTTTGGTCATTAGTAATAGTACAGTAACTGTAGGCAAATAATCATGGGCCAAAATAAATATTAACTAACATTGATTTAGATATTTAATAGTAACTCTGAATTATCTTCTATTGAATATATCTTATTAAATTATTTAAATTTTGTTTTCACTAGCCACCATATTGATTAAATAGCATCTTCCTCATCTGTACATTTGTTTAAATTGCTAATAAAAGTTATGGAAAAAATACAATTTATATATCCTACAGATAATGGTGTTTATTCTAGCTGAGAGTATTAATTATAATGATAGAGTGATTGATAGTTCATTTCTTGATTGCCTCTTATTTTTCCCTCAACAGCTTTCTCATGTAGTTTCTTCTGATTGGAAACTTACCAGATTTCACCAGGTAAGAAGTAATGAATGTTTACATAAAGCCTTGCTACAAAAAATGAGGGGCAGAGGGGCTGGAGCTATAGCACAGTGAGTAGGGCATTTGCCTTGCACATGGCCAACCCAGGTTCAGTACCCAACTTCCCATATGGTCCCCTGAGCACCGCCAGGAGTAATTCCTGAGTGCAGAGCCAGGAGTAACCCCTGTGCATCGCCGGGCGTGACCCAAAAAGCAAAAACAAAAAAAAAAAAAAGACTCCCTGAACTTTGCAAGTGCTGGTGCAAACCCCCTGGGAGAATCTTCCCAGTAAAGCTCTGGCTGGGAATTTGACCCAAGCTCACCCCCCACAGACGCTTCCCAGGGAAACACCTTCGGAACATCTAGAAAATGAGGGGTCGGAGGGCTAGTACAGGGGTTGGGGGCGCTGCCCTTGACGCAACCGACCTGAGTTCATCCCCAGCACCCTCTCGGGTCTCCCAAGCCCCTCCAGGAGTGACCCCTGAGCACCACCGAGAGCGGATCCAATACAAACCGAAAGAACAAGAACAAATTCTAGCACTGTTCTCACTGTTCTCAGGCCAGGGAAATAGCTCTGAGAGCTGCAGTCGTGGCTGGCACACCCAAGGGCATGAACTGGGTCCCTGGCACCGTACCCCTCCACCCCCCCCACCACCACCTCACACACCCAGTACAGCACCTCCCGGCCCTGGGCACTCCTTGGGGGTACCCTCCCAACATGAAACCCGGAGTCTAGCTCCAGGGGTACAAATGCCCAGGGCAAGCGTAAGGTCTGAGTTCCAACCACAAGGCCCCAGGTGCCTGAGCAGAGGAGGTCCTGACTGGGGGTGGGGGTGGGGGGATGGGAGGTGGGAATCCAGAGGTCATCGGGACATAGCTCCGAGCTGTAGAGCACTTTTCTTCCTAGCATGAGGCCTGGGCTGTGGCCCCCAGCATCGCCCACAGATAAGGCCCCCCCGAAATTAAGTAAAACTCTCCTCCTCAGGAGCGGCAGAGGGAATGTGGCATGTTGGGGGCCGCTCCCACCCTCTGTCTCACCCACGGCTGTGTCTCTCACAGATGTTCATTCTCCAGAGAGCTTCTGCACGGGCCATGGGCACCAAGAAAACACGGCCCGGCTCCAGGCATGAGAAAGGCACTTCTGAAAGGCTCTGCCCGAGATCTCAAGCCACAGGAATGATTGTAAGTGTGTGACTGGGGCCCAAGGGCAGCTTGACAGGCCAGAGCGCATCCTCCGCATGCAAGAGGCGCGGGTTCGACCCCTGTCACTTCGTGGTCCCCAACCACTGCCACGACAGATCCCGAACACTGAGCTGAGAGAAGCCCCTGTGCACCACGAGGTGCACCCCCCCCCCAAAAAAAAAGAATGAAACATGTAAAACCATTTACCAAAGGCCAGGAATAATATGGCTCACTGGTAGAGTTCTTGCCTTGCATGTGTGAAGTCCTGGGTTCGGTCCCCAGCACCAAATGACACACACACCACCCCAAGCACTGTTGAGTGTGGCCTCGAAACCAAAAGTTTGGTTAAGTACAGTCAAAGTTAAAGGCATTTTCTGTTGTAAAATGCATAAAGTAAAAAAATGTACATGTATACACATTCTGTCTCCCTCCCTCTCTCTCCCTATCTCTGTCTCCCTGTCTGTCTGTCTGTCTCCCTGTCTCTCTCTCTCTCTCTCTCTCTCTCT
>JAOXYA010094364.1:0-11015 GCA_028565675.1 Sorex palustris
GCAGATGATTTCCACATTACTCTCTCTCTACTTTGATTACATTCAATATTTTGACACCAGACCCACCATATTATTTGAGATTTTGCCCCAACACTCAGATGTGCCGAAAAGGCAACAGTAGACAATTTTTTTTCTATTGCTGGTTATGAATAACATATGATATCAGGTGGCCACAGTTGCGGTCATGTGGTTTTGGGATTCCAAAATTTTAACAATTAAATCTGGAGGGATTTCTGCCAAAACCTGCTGAGGTGGGCACTGGTGAGGGATGGGTACTCGATCATTGTATGACTGAAACCCAAGCACGAAAGTTTAAGTCTACAACTGTACCTCAAGATGCTTCACTAAAAAAAAAAAAGACATAGCATTTCTCAGCATTGCAGTTAACTGGCAAATAGAACCATGAGACTATGAGAAGTCTTCACAAGTGGGAAGAGAAGAATGGAATGGGGCGCACTGACATGTGTCCGTCTTTCTAAGGAAAAACAAAACCCCACCAAAAACGAAGGCATTAGGATTCCATTGTGAGTTTTATCTTCAGATGACAGACTACTGAGCCAGGGGTATAGCTCAGTAGTAGAGCACTTGAAGCACAGTTTACTCCCTGACATTGTAAAAACAAAAAGATTCCAAGGACTATGAATCAAGCCCAACAAAAGGATTGAGAGTATAAGAAAAAAAGCTTCACCCACACAGATGGGAGCTGCTGGTGTGGCATTCTCCTGTTGGGCATAGATGAGTTCACAAAATAGCAACATCAGATAAGATGCTATGACTGATGAACCAGAACAAAAAAGACTGTTCTGTAATTTTCTGAATAGAATCAAAAACATGAACATTGTCCAGACCACAAAACGACCAGGTGTCCCCTCTCCCCCTTGCTTTGACTGATTTAAATGATTGCTGCTCCTGTAGTAATCTCGGCTTTAGCTTTGATCTTTTCTCACTCATTAGATAAAACTTTACTAAGATTGTCATGAACTTGCTCCCATGTACTGACAGCACCTGAGCAAGCACAGGCTTTTTATATTTTGCTGGAGAGCCTCGCCCCCCTCCCCCTAACACTGCTGGAGTCTACCAGAACAATACCCAGTAATGGAGGTCACTGGTGCAAGGGATTGTGCCTGGGGCCCTGGGCATGCCAGGCATGTGTCCTAATCTTTCACACTACCTCTTAGGCCTATATGTTTATTTGAATCTACCTCCAATTCACCTAATACAGAGGTTTCCCAAACTTATTTGGCCTACTGCAAGCCTGCTTTCTTTTTACACAAATAAAAAGTCTGGGGCCGGAGCTATAGTTCAGGAAGTAGGGCATTTGCCTTGCATGTGGCTGACCTGGGTTTAATCCCCAGCATCCAATATGGTCCCCCAAGCACCGCCAGGAGTAATTCCTGAGTGTAGAGCCAGGAGTAAACCCTGAGTATCACTGGGTGTGACCCAAAAAGCAAAAAACTAAAAAAAAAAAAAAACCCCAATTCCTTCCTCCCCAAAAAACCCAGTCTGTTTGTTGGGTCAGAGACATAATACAATGGGTAGAACACTTGTCTTGCACACTGCTGACCTGGGTTCAATCCCCAGCACTTCATAAGGTTCACTGAGCCCCACCATGAGTGATCCATGAGCACAGAGCCAGGAGTAAGCCCTGAGCACTACAGGGTGTGACACAAAAGCAAAACAAAAGTTTATCAAAACAGAATGCTCCCAAAACAGCCTCTGAGGCCATTACCCGCTTCCCACATTGTTTCAATGGGGGGAGGGAGGGAAACCACCTACTTTGGAAAATAACCTAATTCAAGTTCCAAATTCTTCCCACTCTCTTTGCTGAGCTCTTCCTAGGCTTCCCTTGTTACGAGGATCAATAAATGAGAGCTGTTTTGGTAGAAGGGCAGTGACAACATCCCTGTTTGGATTTTTACAATGCAGATTCTAAAGAGGTGCCCTAAATATAGTTTTCCTGACTCTGCCCATATGTTTTACTTTTTCGATGCTTTCAACAGAACAAATCCTAAAGATCTCCTGGTCTCCCAGTTACACTGCTGTTTTACTCCATTTGTGCTGATGTTGAAAAATACCACTGATTGGGTGGTTTAAAAACAAAAAAAAATTATTGATTGCAGTTCTAGGGGGAGGGTAATTTAAGATCAAAGCACAAATCCTGCTCCCAGTAGTTGGGGCCCAGTTCCTGGTGCATAGCTGGCACCTTCTTGCTGTGTCTGCAGCTTGTAGAAGGGACTAGTGATCTCTTTGGAGCCTCCTTGGTATTAATTCTCCTCATGAGTGCTCTGTCCTTCTGATTTAAGCAACACCCACAGTACCCACCTACTACTACATTCCATTTTGAGGGTTAAGATGTCAATATTTGCATACCAGGAGATGGGGGTTGGGGGATGAGGACAGAGACATGCAGTGCATAGCACCTACAAATAATTCACTCCAGCAAGTCTCCTGGTTCTGTTTATCTTTTGAGTCATGTCCTATTTATGCTACTCCACTCATTTGTATGTTCCAGGATATTTAACTCTTTTATTTCTGTGTCTTTTGTTATGCTGTCACTTCCTAGTTCTAGTCTCCCCTTTATCCCAGCTGTCACTTCCGCTAATAACCCCACAGTGGGATAGAAAGATAGTACAAGGATCAGGCCTTATGGGTAAGGCATTTTCTCTGATATGCCTGGTGCCCCAAGTTCCAACACGAGTGATCCTTGATCACTGAGCCCGGAAATAGCCCCTAAGGACTGATAGGTATGGCCTCGAACGACCACTTAAAGAAAGACCTACCTTGCGAAAGCATCAATTTAAATTATATAGCAGATATATTACTACTGTTGTAATCAGTATTATAATTAACCACTAATATAGTCTATTAATGATTAATGTATTATTATAGGTGAAAATTAATCATTAAAGGTAATGATTATCATTCAATTCAATGAATTTAATTGCTACTTTAACTCTTCCCGAGTCCTGCAACTTTTAAAAATATCTTTTGCTGGTTGCTTTAGTTGTTCCACAAAAGTTTTGTTAAATAAGCAATGGATGCTATAGGAGATGGAGCTGGAGAAGCTAAAGATAAGGAAACAATACCACAAATGTTCTTGGAACTATTCAGATATTATTCTCTAAATAATGAGTGTAACTGAAATATTTCTCAGCAGAGGAGCAATCCCAACTGCATTTTGTAAAGCAGAAATACATCGTCTATTTACTCTACTTTCTTTATAGATAAATGTGTGGTAAGGTGAATATAATGGTGTTTTGTGGAATTGCATGGTACCAACCTAAGAAGTTCTAAATATATCACAATCATTATGTGAATGCATGCTAAACCTCAGGAGCATCAACCTCATTTTTACATGAAAAACTTAAGCAAGAGAGAAAAACAACCCGTGACTCATTTTGAGAAGTAGGAGGATGATCTAACCAGCTGCCATACAGTCCTAATTGCTATCAGAAAGATAAGAAGTAGATGATGATTTCTTTTTTGTCCTGGAACTTTCTTGAAGGTGTATGAGTAATTCTAATATAACGTCCAAGTGTCTGGTCAGAGACTCTCTCCCACAAATCCCTGCTTAGCTCATCAACCGTTGGTTGTCTTCCCTCAGCTGTTTCCACCCTTCCAATGATCATGGGTGAGCTTGGAAAACTCATGTAGGTTGTAGGAGGTGGAGTCCCTCAGATTAGAGCATTTTGTACATTAGTGTTTATTATTGTAATCCTGTTTATAGCCAGGCTGTATTAGACTGTTATCTGATCCTGGTACACAATGGAACAGACTCAGATGCTTCTGTTGGCTGCCATGGCCTGCATTCTATGGCTCAGGAATGATGTTAGGAATATCCAAATGACCATTGGCAGTAAAAGGGTCCCCATCCTAACTTAAAGGGAGGTAAGGAAGCACTGAAGAACCTATGTAACTGCATATTCAGGATCTATGAACAACTGCACTAATTTTCAGGCACAGGTGAAAATAGTAAATTCTAGAGAACCAAAAGCAAATCAAGTTGAACTTCATTGTCACCTCCCATCTTCTCTTTCCTCCCTGACTTCCCCATTCCTTCTTTCCCCTTCTTTTTCTCCCCATGGCTTCTGTGCTTCCTGCCCCTCCCCCCTCCTACTCTCTACGACTTATTCTGCCTCAAATTTAAATATGTGCTGCTATATTGGCGAGTCTGGGTACAGTTGACAGGAGAGATTGAATGCTTAGGCCTCTGAGTCAGGGGCTTATTTCTGGTCCACTCCTTGTGGGAAGAAACTTATTGAGAAGACAGTGGGCGTGACAGATATTTGGAGAATTCTTGAGTAAGGTGAGAGGCAATTATCTTCCAGACCGGTATAGACCTTGACACTAAGTTTTTGGTTCTCTATGGCTTTTATGTATTGCATTACGGTTCTTATGCATTTTATGCATTCCTGTTGCTTGACAATCTCTCCTTTTTTCTCTTTTCATCTTTCTCTCTTTCTTTCCTTCCTTCCTTCCTTCCTTCCTTCCTTCCTTCCTTCCTTTCATTCTTTCTTTCTTGAGGGTGGGTGGGGAGGTGCACACCAGGCAGTGCTCAGGACTTACTCCTGGCTCTGTGTTTCTGATGATGCTCCGGAGACCATATGTGGTGCTGAGGTTTGAACCTGGGCCTGCCTGTGTGCAGTTCTGTCTTGTACTACCTCTTTCACCCGTTTCTTAGAAATCTTTTTCCTGTTTCTTTCCCATTAAATGTTAGACTGAGGCCTATGAAAAAGAGTTTGAGCAAAAATTGATCCAAGTTGTACAGTGTGGAAGCAGAAGTGGTCAAGAGTGCTCCACAGACTGAGGTTGGGCTTAGGTTTCATGGAGAAGTCACAGAAAGCAAGGAATTTGTCTGACACCTATGGGGTTGCCTGAGAAAGCCAACATAAAGTGTTGACTGGAAAAGCTTGGTTGGCTGTGTGTGATGAGCTGTCCCCAATTTTTTTTTGATCTTGAGACATTTATAAGCTTAAGCTTTGGCAGCCAAATTTAGAGGGCAGTAAAATCATCTCAGTTATAAAAGGGCACCTTGTGTATTTACTTGAACAACTTTTACTTAGGCTGTGGGACTCAGGGCTCACTCATTTCCAAAAATAAAACCTTTCTCCATCTCAGGATTGGATTTTGTGCTTCCCTGAGTATCCATAACTCATATCAGACATAATGGTAATCACTGATTTACTGTCTTATCTCTTCAGCAAGGTTAAGAATTGTCTGTCCAGGGATTAGCAGTTGCTATATGTTATTCCTGCCCATCCCCTCCCCTATTTAATAGTGAAATCCTAAATACATGCAAAAGCAGTTGGGGCTGGAGAGATAGTACAGGAAGTAAGGTGCTTGTCTTGCATGTACCCAACCCCAGTTCAACCAAGCAATGTAGGGTGTGGCCCCCAAATCAAGCAACAACAAAAATAGTGTAATTAACTTTCTTTGTACCTAGCTTCAAAGACTCACTATCTTGTTAACACTTTTCCTTTCCATTTCTACTACAATAAGCTTTATTAAATTTAACACAACCAGAGAAAGAAACAGAAACCAATTGTATGACTTAATAGATAAGCAGAGACCTTGTAATCCCACCTGTGTGAGAAGATAGATTTTGTCAGCCTTTCTAGAATGTTCTGTGTACTCCCTTTCACCAGTACCTTGCCAATAATCACTGTTTTAATTTCTATAATAGATCTCTTACTTTTATTTAGTTTTATTACCTAAATGTAATTTTCTAAATATCTTAATTTCAATTGATTTTGAATCTCTAATAATCTATAGATTCCCTCCCATCTTAACTTTTCCTTTCTAACATATTTGTTGATAAAACTAAGTTATTTATCCTGTATCATTTTTACTGTTTGTTTTGCAGGCGCAGTTGTTTAGTGTAGTTCTGCTTCCTTGTCATTATAGTGTTCATAAGTTGATAGTTGCACTTAAAATTTTTTAAATTTAATATTTTTTCCCTTGCTTGTATACATACCGTATCTTCTTTTCAGTCATCTGTCTCCATATCCTAGCTATTGTACAAAGTGCTGTAATGAACATAGGTATGCATACATATTTTTAAGTTAAGACTTTTGTGTTTTGGGGATAGATGAGACATGGAGACACTGCATCATATGGAAGCTGTATTCTCACTTTTGGGAGAAATCTCCATACTATGTTCTATAAAGACTGAACCAGACAACCTACCCACCAACAATGAATGACAGTTCATTTTTTCTCCTCATTCCTGATGATTCTGATTATTTCCAGTCTTTTTTTTTTTTGATGTAGGAGTACTGCTCTTTATTCAGCCATTGATTAAGTTGATTGAATTGAGCATGAACTCCACATTACTTTTTTAAAATTCAGTATGTTAATTTTAATTATTAAAATTTTAAATTATTATTTTTAATCACTGTGAGATACAGTTACAAAGCTTTCCTGTTTGAGTTTCAGTCCTCCACCAGTGTACATCCTCCACCACTAAGGTCCCGGTATCCCCCCACCCCAACCATCCCCCTGCCTCTATGGCAGACAATCTCCCCCATACTCTCTTTCGTATTCCTTGTTATGAATAGCATAAGATGTTGCTCAGCTGCAAGAGTGGCCACATGCTCCTGGAATTCTAAAATTTAGATAATTAGGGTCTGGAGAAATCTCTGCCATGAGGTGCTCAGTTCAGAGATTATTTTGTGTGTCTCTGGATCATGGCTGTTAAGGAGCTTAAGTAACAGCCAGGGGCAGTTAGTAGGCGTGACCTCCAGGGTCCTATGGGGATGGGGTGTGAGAAGGACTGGCTCATCCCATATCCCTTGAGGCCTGGAGTTTACCATCACTGAACTCATGTACCTGTGCTTCTCATTGAGTTCTGGAAGTTGGAGACCTCTGGGGTTTTTAGGGGACAGGTGGAGGGATGACACCTGCCCCTGTCTGAGACACCCTGGTGAAGTCAGCCTGCCTTAAAGTCCGGAGGCATTTCTGAAGCGAGCTGCCCGGTTTGGAGATTCTTTTGTGTGTCTTTGGATCATGGCCCTTGTTTCCATCTTCTCCAGAGAAATAAAGTATTGGCATATGTCCTGCAGGGTGTGCCCACTCACCCACAGTGCACTGTGTCACCAGCCCTAACTGCGGCTTTTGATCTCTTTTGAGGTTTATGGGTCTCTGAGGTTTATAGGCCAATAAATGAGCTCATATAGCTGAACTGGAGGGGATCTGTGGGTGTGGGTCCTACATACCTAACTTTTGGCCCTTTAATTTCTTGGTAAATTTGGCCCCAAGTTGTTGGGGTCTGGCCAAAGGCACAGCAGCAATTTGGGGGTGTCAGGAAGCCTGAAGGAACCATCAGGCTGCTGATGCACTCGCCCTGCAGGTTTAGGTTTACCTGCTGGGGGCACCATATCCCCATTTACTCCGTATTTTGCTCTCAAGTTCTGTTTTCCTTTCTGATTTGTAGAATTTCCTTTTCCTTATTTCTCCTCTTTCTTCCTTCTCTCCCTTCCCCCTTCCCTCCCCTCCTTACTTCTCTTCCCCATGGTCCCCTTCCCTTCCCCTTTTCCTTCTCCTGCCAGTTCTTTTCCTCCCTACCCCCTTTCCCCTCCTCCTCCTCCCGCCCCTCGACTCTGTTTCCCTTCCCTCTGCTAGTCTTTCGTTTTGTTTATAGTTACTTAGAAAACAGCTTCTTTTTCTTTTTTGGTGTATGCATATGTGTGCATGCTTGTGGTCATGTGTGTGCTGGGAGTGAGTGTGTGTGTGTGTGTGTGTGTGTGTGTGTGTGTGTGTACACAGGTGTGTGAATATGGTCTGGGAACTGAATCCAGAGCCTCATACATAAGGGGCATGCATTAGCTTTACAACTTAGCTGCATCAACACCCCTGAATAGAACTTTTTTTTTTATTTTACTAGAATTCAAGATTAATCCTTTGATTATACTTATGGTTTTTGTTAATCCCTAATCCAAGTTAAATAGGTGATCCCTGGGAAAAGAGAGATAGTACAGGGTTTAGAGCACTTACATTGCATGCAGTCAACCCTGGTTTAATCCTCAGCAGCACACAAGGTCTCCCAGTCACCATGAGAGGTTACTCCTGAGCACAGAACTGAGAATAGCCCCTGAGCAGTGCTGAGTGTGGCCTAATACCCAACACCCACCTCTAAAGGTGAATCTCTTTTCATTTCAAATGTGTAAAAGTTTTGCATTTTATACCCTAAGGTTTTAATTAATTTATAATTTGTTTATATTTTCTGAGATAGGGAATCTCACTTCATTTTTAAAATTATGCTTCATTTAAAAATGCACTTTACCCACTGACTTTTAAATACAATTTGCTACACATATGTGTGTTAAAGTACTTAAAATTTCTATTCTCCAGTCAGAGAAATAGTATAGCAAGGCACTGCTTTGCATGCAATCACTTCACCTGGGTTTGATACCTGACACTACATTATGGTCCCCAGGTCCCTCCAGGAATTAGCCCTGAGCATGGCTGGGGGTGGCCCATCCCACCCCAAATCTCTGATTGTTCTTTCAACAAAACCTCTACTCTTTATATGACTTTTTTAATTTGGATATATGTTAAGGTAAGTAACACCCACCCTATTTTTCTTGGGAATTGTGAACTATTTCTAATTTTTTTTCAGTCCATAGAGTTTTGGATATGTTTCTGAAAAAAACTTCATTGGTGTCTTAGTGAAGTTGTAGTGATTTTATAGACAAACTTGGAGAGAATTGACATTGTAATGATACTGTCTTCTTTCCCATAAACATGGTATATTACCATTTATTCAGTCTTCCTTTCATTTTTAAATTAATTTCCATTAATAATTTTTATATATTTTCTTAAGTTTTATTTATATGTTGCTTATAATTTTTGTTATTACAAACAGGTTTTTTAATTATTTCACTATAATTATTTATGAGAATACATAAAATCAACTGTTAGGTCCAGAGAGATAGTACAGTGGATAAGGCACTTGCTCTATACGTGGCTCACCCAGGTTTGATCACCAGCATCCCATATGGTCCTCTGAGCATCGCCAGGTGACTCCTGAGTGCAGGGCCAGGAGCATTGCCAGGTGTGGCCCCAAAACAAAAAGCAAGAAAAATAGAATGAACTGTAAAAATTCAATAATAAGACATTAGTTTTTGTTTCTAATCAGACTGAGAAAAATATTTGAACACTCCAGTAAACAGAAATAATCATGAAATAGTGTTCAGTATTTTATCAGTGAAAGGAAAATTTACTATAGGATGCCATGAAATACGCAGATGTTGAGAATAGGTAAACCTTATGTTGGTAAAGATATGGGACAACTGAAATTTTTAAATATTGCCTACAAGAGCACAAAAAATTACATGTAGGAAAACTGTGACTTTATTATAAACGTAAACGTTTACCCACCTATAATCCAGCAGTCCCACTTCTGGCACTTACTCAAGCCAAATAAAAGCATATATTTTTAACAGCAATGTATACAAATATTTATAAAAGCTTTATTCCATCTGTCCCAAACTGAATTGTGCCCAAATATAAAGCAGAAGAATTGGTAATCTATGGTATGGTCATCCAATGGAAAACTACTCAACAATTAAAAAGCATGCTATTAATATTCTCAGCAGCAGGAATGATTCCCTCATTGATGAGCTTTAGAGATAGGCAAAACTATATGGAGATTGATTGTAATGGAGCTCCTGGAAACTTGCCAGCATGTCGGGAATATTTTCTATCTCAGTTGACATGTAGGTTCCATTGGTGTGGTTTACGGGTATTGCATAGTACATGTCATTGTAGGTCGTTTTCACCTTAATGCATAATTTTTTTTTATTTTATTAAACACTGTGATTTACCAAGTTGTTTGCAATTCATTTGTTTTAGGCATTTCAGTGTTCCAAAACCAATCCCACCCGCCCATTGCACTCTCTCCATCAATGTCCCCAGCTTCCCACCCACCCCCAAGCCTGCCCTCTTAGCAGGCACAACAGAATTACTTCATTTTGCTTGTTGCAACACAGAGGCAAATGAAATGATAAAAAAAAAGCAGAGCAATAAAAGTTAATTTGTGATCATTTGTATTATCTCTCACAGTGGGGTTCCTTAAGTCATTGTCTGGGGATTTGCTGGGTTGGTCAGTGCTATCTGAGCTTGTTTTTGCTCGCTGAGCTTGTGGTCTTCTACACAGTCACCTTAAGGTTAAAAAGGTGGTAAATCTTTTCCACCTTTTAAATGGGAAAAAATGCCATTGTTTCCTGTGCTGATTATCTTGTAAAATTCTTCATTTTTTTCTGTGGGAGACTAACATCTGCATAATTTTCTGAATTGTGGGGCATGAATTGCTTTTTGCTATTTGAACGAAAAGCCAAAGGCTAGGTAAACTACTGTTCTTTGTCTATTTGTTTTTAACCAACACTATTTTAATTTATGGGTTTCACAGACTTGCTGCGTATATAAATATCACATTTGGCTAGCTCTTTCTATGGCAGGGAGGAGCACCCTTATTATAGTAATGCTTCATTAGTACTGTTTATTCGGCATTTGTTGAGACTAATTTTTGTTTCAAGCAGTGTTGTAGGCACTGCGGATATAGTAGTGAAGCAGACAGCCTTGAAGGATACCAACCTTGCGAGGATCTCAGTGTATTGCAAAAGGAAAAGCCAGCGGAGATAGTGCAGTTGGTATTTTCAGCACTGATTGCTCTGCAGAAAATGAAACGTGTGATGTGATGGAGAGGGACTGATGGGCCTACTTTAAATTGGGTGTGCAGAGGAAAGCGTCTTGGGAAGGGACATTTCTGCTGAGACTAGATAGTAGGAATATCTTTATTCTGTGAGGATTTAAATACAGGAATTTGCTGCAACTGTACTTTCATTACTAGCCAACGTAAATCACATCTCCGGGAGGTTTTCTCAGTTGGTCTTCATTTTAAAAGTAATTTTTTTTTTTCTTGAGTTGCCTTTTTCCTGAGGCCGGCTGCGATAGCACAGCGGTAGGGCGTTTGCCTTGCACGCAGCCAACATGGCCTACCCGAGTTCGATTCCTCC
>JAOXYA010094395.1:0-11014 GCA_028565675.1 Sorex palustris
TGGGATGCTGGGAATCGAACCCGGGTTGGCCGCGTGCAAGGCAAACGCCCTACCCGCTGTGCTATCGCTCCAGCCCCAACACTTGATTTTTTAAAAGTAGGCCTTTAAGAGAGAAAAGTGACAGATATTTCCTCATAGATCTGAGACGCCACTTATGCCGACGGGACATTCCAAGAAGGTGCTGCCTGAGCATCGTGCCAGGGTGTGACCCCCAAAATACACACAACCTATTAACCGTCTCCTCTGAGCTGGCCTCAAAAACTGGCTGCAAGGCTGTGTCTTCTGGTACCTGGAATTTTCTCTGTGCACATCTCTCTGGACACGGGTTTTCAATAAAAGACCAAGGAAAAGTGGAACCCCTTAATAATCCTTTCTTATGGGGGGTCTGTGAGCCGTACCCAAGCCGTGCTAAGGAGCACTCCTGGCTGTGTGCCCTGGAGACCACATGCAATGCCACAGATAAAACCCGAGTGGCATTCAAGGAACCTCCTAAACCCTGGTACTCTCTCTCTCTGGGCCCCCAAATAATACTTCAACAAAGTAACTGCTGAGGCCTTGCAAAAAGCCCGGGGCCTGGGGGCCTGACAGGTTTCTGCCCCTTTCTTTCTGTTGTTTCTTAGGGACTAGGTGCCCATCAAACACCCAATGAAATCAAATGCTCTCACATATCACACCAAAGGCACACACGCTCTTAGGGAATCTGTCTCGGCCCACACAGCACCCCAGAAGAGAAATCAACACAATGGCATGGCACAGTGTGTGTGGGGGGGGGGGCAGGGCGGAGGGTGTCCAAGGATTCTGCGTCCTGTTAGACCGCGTGCTCTCTGCTTTCCAGACTGGATCTAAAACTCTTTAGGTTTCTTTTTCTCTGATTTTAGTTTAGACACCATGACGTACAGTGTTGTCAAGGTTTTCTATCTATCTGGGTTTTCTATTGGGCCCTGATGGGCTCCAGTTAGCTGCCATCTGGCCTCCCCTAGGCCAGGCCCAGAGCTTCCCAAGGCTGATGCCACAGTCCCCTAGGCCATGCCTGGAGCAGCCGTGGACCTCAGAGGTCCTAAGTCTCGCCAGGACAGCACCCAGACCCTCCCCATCTCTCCCAAAGGGCAGCAATCCACACCACACACTGAGTTATCTGAAGCCACCCACAGGCGGCCTTTTGCCACTCACCAGATTCCACGCTAACTGAGGGCGTGAGGAGTCCCGGCCTATTTTTAACCGTCAGATGGAAATGGCAGCCAGCTCTCTGAACCAGAAAGTCCCTTCAGCCGAAGGCCCAGAACGCGGACACGATCGGCCAGCGCCCGTATGTGTCTGTCACTCAGGGGCATCCTGAAGTCACTGCTGTTCTACGGTGTCAGGGCAGAACCCAGGAGGGGCCTCTGCAGGACAGGGTCCCAAATTAGGCTCAGGCTCAGGGCTCCTACCTGCACAGGCACAGGCCCCTTTACAGGGAGTGCAGAGTCGAAGACGGAACTGAAACCTGGTTCTGGCCACATCACTAAAGGTGTCCCAGCGGCTGCAACTCAGCCAGGCCCTGGGCCACTCCCACCCTGCATCCCCCTCATCCAGCACAGCCCCCTGGCATCAGAAGTGCGCAAAACATATCCCAACAAAGGGCAGATGCAGACACTGTGCAGCACACAGAGACACGGGGTTCCGGCGAGTTCCGAAGCCCCGAACTAATCCATCACTATCCTGTCCACCCCCACCAAGCCAGTGCACCAGAATCACGGCTGCTTTCCTACTAACAACCCACTCAGGATCTGTGCGGCACAGTGGGGAGAGTGATGGGAACCGCATTCAGGCATGCTGAAAGCCATGGAAGCAGCCAGGCAGGTGGGTCGGGAGCAGGACTCAGCTCCAAGCTGTGCAGGTGGTTTGCAGCTCATCCCGCGTTCCTCCTACAGCAAGTGGGTGAACTGGGTTCGGGAAGGTGGGGACCCAAACAAGGTCTCTGGAAATGTCTTCTGGGCTGTAGAATAGGGGGCCAACATTTCGGATGGAACGCCTGAGACATTTCTGGTGAATCTGAGTTTTCTACGATGACATTGGGGAGGGAAAGGAGTCAGAGGCACTTTTCAGCCTGTGTGTTTCTAGCTACTGGGCCGGAGTCCTTATTGCTCTCACAGCTCAGCGGCTGCATCTGGAGGAGGCTCAGAGGCTCAGACGCAGCACAGTGCTGAGGCCGGAGCAGGGCGGGCAGGACGCAGGTATGACCTGATCACAGAACCAAATCCCAGCCCCAAGAAAGCTCTGTACTTGAGGTGGACACAGATGATCTAATACGTGGGATAAAAACATGCCAGTGGAATAACACACGCCAGAGGTAAAGGAGAGGAGACTGAGACTGGTGTTCAGCAGGAGGCCGGCCGTGGGGAAGCCTGTGGAACATGTGAGGGAGGGACTATGACGGCGGGAAGTGTTCAGGGGGCTGAAAGGGGGGAATGAGTCAGGCATGAGGCCCGGCAGTAACTACTGACGCCCACAGTGGCAGGGTTATTTAAGAAAGTGTCGCACAGAGTTAGACTGGTGGGTAGGAGTCAAGTTGGGGTGGGGGGAGTGGCAGGAGGGGCAACTGGTGGACAGAAGTGGACACTGAAGGGATTAATGTCAAAACACTGTATGCGAGAAACACAATCATGTTTGTAATTTGGTGACTAAATACAAGAAAAAGAAAGAAAAACTCTTTTTTAAAACCTTCCAGGGCAACAGAGAAGTCTGGAGGGGTTGAATTCAGGCTTTCCACGCAGGACACTGGGCCCATCCCAGCACCACTTGGCACGCAGAGGTGGACAGAGCTGGGGATAGGCAAAAAAAAAAAAAAAACCCACAATGAACTGAAGAACAGGTTCACATTCTAGAAGGTTCTGGAAAACCCTGAAGACGGAATTCAGATGTCCCCTGGGTCTGGAGGCTTCTGAGTGCTGCTTCTGTGGGTTCACAAGTTCCAGGGTCTCCCTTCAGCACCATTCCAATAAAAATATACCTGGTACCCAGAGGAAGCACACATCCTAGCAGTGAGCTGGCGGGGTCCCAGCCTGGCACCTGGGAGCTCATCCTGAGGCTGGCGACCACCTCACTCGGTGCCTGGTCAGTTCTCAGCAAGCCCTGGAAGGCGCCAGGTGCATGTTGTACAGCTGAGAAACCTCGGGCTCAGCAAGGTCCACGGGGCCAGTAGAGGCTAACAGGACCCGAGTGAGTGCCCTGTGGGCACCGCATCCTGGACACAACACCCAAAACCCTCAGGGAGTCCTGGTGGTCCCACCTGAAAAGCCCTCCTCAAAGTAAATCGAAGTCTAAGACATGGCATCATAACACACAGCTCAGCAACCACAAGCACACGGAGAATAAACAACAGCACAGTGCTGAAAGCAACACACCTCACCCTAAAGGCGCCTGCTTTACCCCCCAGGGGACCTGCTGTCTCTGCATCTTTCCCCCGGTACCTAATAACATGCTGACACTCGTGCACACCACGGATGGCTCATGCCTGGACGGGGCTCAGTGCCTGCGTGTATGCATACGTGTATGTCCGTGTGTGCAGGTGCATGTGCAGATGTGTGCATGTGCGTGTGTGTGTGTACACATGAACATGTGTTTGGGAGGATTGGAGAGAAGCTGTTTCAGTCCGTCTGCCCAATTCTTGGGTCTGAAGTGACTCCCCAGAGAGAGCTGCCATGGGTGGGCTTGACCTAGTTTCCTCTCTAGCATAAGGGGAGGTGTGCCAGCCCTGGGGACAGAGTGACACTAGCAAACATCGCTCAGAAACAGGAGGAAAACGAACCAACTGGACCACAGCGATAGCGCAGGTGCCAAGGCCCCTCCTTGCCCACAGCTGCGTCTGCTCCCATCCCTGGAACTGCAAAGGGCCCCCAGGCACCACCAGAAGTGATCCCTTGAGCACAGAGCCAGGAAGTGAGCCTGTAGGCGGTGGCCCCACACTTTACCCCCCACCCCCCAAATTTGCCAACTATTCCCCATGGCAGGGCTGGCTTTGAGGGTTCAGAGAGTAGAGGGGACCCTGGGGACGGCCAGGGCCAAACACATGGTGCCTCCCCCCAAGTCCCTTGAAGGGAGGGACATCTGAGCGCTGCTGAGTCCCGGGGATAGAGTTGGAGCCGTCGCTCCCTACTCGGCTGGGGTCTGGGCCCCAGCGATGCCCGTGACCTCCGAACCGCAGCCCGCTCTGCTCCCGAAGGCTGGGGAGACCAAGGGGCCTTCACAGGCAGCCCTGCCACACTGGGAAGGCCCTGCTGCGCTCACGGCTCGACGTCACTAGCTTGGCGCAAAGCCGAGCCGTGACCCTGCAGCTGCGCTTGGGCTCAAAGCACCGCTGCTCTCTGCAGCCACAGTGCCCGTGGAGGGGATGCGGGGACCCCAGGGTCACTGCCACGCTGCGCGCCCGCTGCCTCCCTCCTCCAAGGTGCGGGTCTTGGCCGGGTCCTCGGAGGTCAGCGCGACCAGGACACGCAGGTGCCTGGGCTCGGGCGCCGTACCCCCGGAAAGGCACGGGGGAAGGAGGGGGGCCTCCGCGGCTGGGCCCCCCGGCAGGTGGGCAGCGGCCCGAGATGGGTCCTCTCTGGAGGGGCGCGGGGACGGACCCCTGGACGATGAGCTTCCGGGGGGCAGCTGGGGGCTTGGCTGTCCGGCCCTGCGCACCTGCGCCGGCGGGGGCCTCTCCACGTGCCGACGCCGTGACGCGCGCCGGGTCGGAGCGGCCCCCACCCGGCCTCTCGCGCGCGCAGACGCCACGAGGCGCACGCGCCCACCACGCCCCCCGACACGTGCTCTGCAGGGTCCGGGCCGGGCCCTCTCGGGCTGGGCTCCAGACGCCCGGGCCGGGGCCGGCCGGGGGGCTCGGTGCCGTGAGCCCCCGGCCGGGGCGGGGTGCCCGGGGAGAGGCCCGCCGCCCCCGCCTACCTGGCGAAGCAGTGCTCGCAGTGGTGGCCGCGCTCGCCCACCGACAGCACGCTGGCGTAGGCCGGGCAGCAGAACAGCAGCTCGCCCACCCGGAAGCGCCGCAGCGCGCGCAGCCCCCGGCCCTTGCCCGGGCTGCTGAAGCGCTCCAGGCCGCTCGGGCCCTCGGCCCGCATCGCGGCGGCGGCGGCGGCGGCGGCGGCTCCGGGCGCGCGGGCGAGTAATTTTTTTTTCTTGTGTGTTTCCTTTTATTGGTGAGGAAAACCGAAAAAAATTTTTGGAGACTTCCCATGTCACATATTCCATCTCAAGTCAGTTATAGAAATGATATATAGATTGTTTCTTGTTGCAACTGAAGGATTACAAATGGCTTTACCAATCCAGATTATTTTTGAGTCATGTGGATAAGCATACAAGCCCACAGAATAGGAACCCTTATCGCAGGAAGGAAAAGAGGAAGCCATTTACATCTGTTCGCCCACTGAATAGCTCAAGGAAATAGAGAGTAATGAAGTAAAACTTGCATTTTGACAAGAATCACTTTTTGTGATATGGAGAATAGAGGGAACGACTAAAGCAGTATATTCAGATTTATGGTTTATGGAATCCCCTAACAGTTGGCGATGTGCATTTGTAGTCATTTTTGATATCTAATATCATAGGGGCTCACTATAGCACTGTCCTCCCATTGTTCATCGATTTGCTCTAGTGGGCCCAGTAATGTCTTCATTTTGAGACTTGTTGTTACTGTGTTTGGCAAGTCGAATACATCATGGGTAGCTTGCCAGGCTTAGCCATGCAGGCGAGATACTCTCGGTAGTTTGCCGGGCTCTCCGAGAGGGGTGGAGGAATGGAACTGGGCTCGGCCAGGCTGGCTGTGCGCAAGGCAAACACCCTACTGCTGTGCTATTGCTCCAGCCCCAGGATGTGAGAGCGATCTGGCTGCGACATCTGTCACCCCATTGATCGCCATGTTTGATTTGGCTGATCTGGCTGGCTAGGCGGGTGTCCTCTTCCTCTCTCACCGCTCCATGTGCATCCCTCCCGAAGCCCCACGCTCAGTCGAAGAGGACGGCCTTCCCCGAATAGAGACGGACCGGTCTTTGGTCAAGGGTATACGAGTAGCTGCGCTCCCTTGCTAGAACCTCCAAACAGGGGCTTACAATCTCCATTAAAGCTCTGTGCTAAACCAGGAAACTTTATCATGCTGACTGGATCAAGATCTTGTCCCCAAATGTAAAGTTTCTCATCATGTTTCTCCTGCTCAGCCTTAATACAGACATTTAGAAACTCATAGACTCCTACCACAACCAATTTTTCTGTGACTTCTGTCAACTAAGGAGCCTTTTCTGGTCACAAATAAATTGCCCCTGGATTTCCAGCATGTTATATGTGCTGTTACCAAAATGGCTCAATTAATACCACACCTTCTGAATGGAGGTTTCAGAGAGCAGCAAGCAACTTAACCTTCATCTCAGAGGGGAAATCGTGACTTGCCGTAGGACTATGACTTTCAGCAAACTTGAGGTAGCAAACCTTTTTATTTATTTTACTAAATTTAATGCATGCGTATAAAATTTACAACTTCCTACTCTTCAAGTCCTATCAGTTTGACATCATCAGTCTAGTCAGATGATGTCATTTGAAATAAAAATCCCAGTGAGTCAGGTCACAGCAAATAGGTGTCAGGGTCTAGATCACTGGGGTGAGAAAGGAAAACTTTCATTCAGTCTTTGTAAAGGGGAAGAAACTTTTTATTTTTCTCATTAAAAACTTTTGTTTTTGTTTGCTTTGGGGCCACACCTTGTGGTGCTCTAGGCTGTGCACTTGGGGATGGAACCCAGGTTGGCAACATGCAAGGAAAGTGCCTTGCCCACTGTACTAACTCTCCAGCCTTCATTAAAAGCTAATTTGTAGATACTGAGCATTATCATAACAGTAGGAAATAGAATATACAACTTTGCTAAACAACAGTTAATTGATAACTCTGAACATACCATCAGATAATTTAATAACTACAGGTATTTAAATTATCTCAGGATTATTGTATAACTTTTGAGTTTCTGTAGCACTTAGCATCTCCTTTACTCAGGTAGAGACTTAGGCAATTGCTCTACTGCTGTTTGTCTATTAAAAGGTTTGGAGCTGGTATGAGTATTCAGTTGTTTGCTGTAGAGATCTGTTTCGAAACATACATTGGGAAAAACATAATTCCTAATGCGAAGCCAATTCAGACTAAAATCCCTACCGTTGATTGGTCTGCAAAGACTCCATTCTAACTAGCTCAGATTAGTGGCATCTGGGATTCCTGGAAATTAGCTCAAGACCAGAACCCCAGTAGACCCCAAAAGATATATTTTCAGGTTCACCAAGATAAAAATGGCTGTCGATTTTTTTAGGGATGATGAGGAAGGTTTCTTCTTTTTTTTGTCTTTTTTGTCACACCCAGCGATGCTCAGGGTTTACTTCTGGCTCCGCACTCAGGAATTACTCCTGGAGTTGCTCTGGTGAACCATATGGGATGCTGGGGATCAAACCTGGGTCGGCTGTATGCAAGGCAAATGTTCTCCCCAATGTCCTATCTTCCGGCCCCGGAAGAAGTTTTCATGTATGTAAGTGTTCCTATGCCATAGCAGGGTTCTTTATTCTCATCACCCACCATTGAAAGGTTCTGGGTTTGTGAACTCACCCAGACCTGGATGAGAAGTGACCATTTCTCTACCATACAGTCTAATTAGGGCTGACCTGGACTGGTTCAGCTTACCTCACCTCACTGCCTACCACTTTCATTTCTGGGATCAATGGATTATTCATAATCTGAATTATGTGAACCCTGATAACTGTTATTTCTGATGTTCCTTCCATCATACTAAAATAAGTAACCTTGTTTGGGGGTCCAGAGAAATAGTACAGGGGTTAAAGGCATCTGCCTTGCTTGCAACTGTCTCCAGTTTAATTCCCAGCACCGCCTGGGGTCCACTGAACCTACAGCCAGAAGTAGATCCTTAACACCGCTGGTTGTGGTCTGATCCACCCTGCTCCGTCCCCGAAAAAATCGTCCCATTTTGAAGTCCATACTTTCCTCTCCAGTATAATCAAAGCATATGTTGGTTCCATCAGGAATATGATGAAGGTGTTGGTTGGAAGGTCAAGTTGGAAAGATCCCATCTAACATTGCTTTCCTCTAATGTGCTAAAATTTTTCTATTTTTCTGTTGTAGCCTATTGCCTTATTCCAGGTTTCCTTGGGCTAGCCTTGTTCACCATACCATAACCAGTATTTTGTCCTTAACTAAAAAAATATGCTCTGCCTTCTTTGGTGTAATACCCCCAAATCTGTATCAGCAACTTATTTCTGTAATTTTTAGTGATCCAAATCAGTAAATTCCTGTGTTTTGTTTTAGGTATTAGCTCTGTACTTTTCTCCCTTGTTTACGTATGTCACTTTGAAGATCAGGTTATGCTTGTTTTCTTTTTTCTTTTTGGGGGCAGGGCGGGGACACACCTGGCTCTGCAGCCATGAATCACTCCTGGTGGTTCTTAAGGAACCATATGGGATGCCAAGGATCAGACCCGGATCGACTGCATGCAAGGCAAAAGCCCTACCCACTGTACTATTACTCCAGCCCAGTCTGGTTATGCTTGTGTATCCTGATCATCCAGGAGTGATAAGAGTTTGGTGTGGGCCAGATAAGCTCAGTGGGCTGAAGGCATGTTTTGCATGCAGTAGCCCTTGGTTAGATCCCAGCACATTTAGTTCCCTAGGCAACTCCTAGTGTGACTCAGAAAAGCAAAAATCAAAGGAAAAACGAAAGATAATTGTCAACAGTTCTAATGTGAAAGTTAGATATGTTTAAGAACATAGTAGAAATTTTCAGAAGTTAATTTTCTCAAATTCCTTTCCATATCATTTCAGTTGTCTAACTTAAAGCCATCTTTCAATGAGTAATTTAAATTTAGGGAATTATATTGATTATATTGATATTAAAATCTAGCAAATCAATACCAAACCAAGTGACAGCATAAAATCCAGGAAAGCGGGCCAGAGAGATAGTAGTACAGCAGATAGGGCACTTACCTTGCACAAAATTGATCTGAGTTTAATCCCCAGCACCACATATGGTCCCCTAAGCACCACCAGATGTGACCCAAAACTGAAAAATCAAATCCAGCAAATAAAAAAAAGCAATTGATATTAAAGCTGATGGAATTCTCAAATATTCATATTTGGTTCCGCAGGATGCAAAGCATGGTCATAGGAGTGCCTTTTATTGTTATTCTTGTTGTTTGTTTGGGGGCCTCCCGAGCACTGTTCAGAGAGTCTGAGAGAGACCCTTCCCAGCGGTTCTCAGACGGTTAATTCAGTATGAAAGGCCAAGGGGCTGGAGTACAGCATGTAGGGCACATGGCTGACCCAGGTTTGATTCCTGGCTTCCCTTATGGTCTCCTGTGAACTGCCAGCAGTGATTCCTGAGTGCAGAGCCAGGAGTAAGCCCTGAGCACCTCTGGGTGAGGCCCCCAAACCATAAAAAAAGGTATATGTAGGAAAAGCCAAGGATACAGTGCTTTTCAGGCATGATTTTTTTCTGGACCCTAAGTGGTAGAGGGACTTGAGTCTTATGCTATGTATGGAAATGAGTATTTGATATTGGAGGTAGACTTTTTCTTACTTTGTTACCTAGTATTAAGGAATCCTCTTTGATTTCAACATTTCTCATCTTTTATTTAGTAGCCCTCCCCCTCCTTTATTACCCGTTACAACATATCCCAGGTAACTACAGGCAGTATCTGAAGTATCTGTTACACAGTTTTGAGCTACGTTTCTCATCCTGGGAATTAACAGTTCTTTTTCTGGGTTCAATTCCTCCAACCCCTCTCGGAGAGCCCGGCAAGCTACCGAGAGTATTGAGCCCGCGCACGGCAAAGCCTGGTAAGCTACCCGTGACGTATTCAATATTCCAAACACAGTAACAACAAGTCTCACAATGGAGACGTTACTGGGCCCACTCGAGCAAATCAATGGACAACGGGAGGACAGTGCTGCAGTGCTTTTCCCTTCATCTGAACCCAAAAATTAAGTTCATATCACCTGGGTTTTTCTAAATGGACTTTGAACTGCAGCCCATTCTCTGTGATACTACTAGCTGTTAAGCTGGTTGAACTCTTTCATATGAAAACAAGAGAAGTTGACAAGTTAAGCACAAAATCAGGTGGTGTGGTTGGGAAAACACTGAGAGGCTGGCAGAACCAGAAACTGTATTAGACTACACAGCCTTGGGTAAAGCAAGCCGCACCCAGGGCTTCCTAGAGAAACCTGTGTCTTCATGGATTTCAAAATCCTGGGAAATAAAATCCATTTGTCATAGTTTGGGTCAGATATTGATTATGCTTGAATCAGTCAGCACTGGGAAAGGAAAAGAGTAATAATAACACACAACAAAATACTCCCAATTTGTGCATTCTATCACAGAATACTCTTACAATTGTGGAAACCAAACAGAACATAAGTTCAGACACCAGAATAGTTAACAAGATAGTAAATACATTAAAATATTAAATGTGTCTGACAAATGATGCTGAAGGAAAATGGACAATTGGAAGAAACAGAATTTTTCACATAGATTTTTTCATACTATAAAAGAGCTTCAGGGCCAGAGAGAGAGTACAGTGGGGAAGGCACTTGCCTTGCACATGGCAGGCCCAGGCTCTATCCAGGCACCATCAGGAGTAATTTCTGAGTACAGAGGCAGGAGTAACCTCTGGTCACAGATGTCATCACAGTGTGGCCCCAAAAAAAGTAATCGCAGGTGTGGGGGGACAAAAAAAGTTTCTACTAATTTGTGAACTGTCACTGTCACTGTCCTCCCGTTGTTCATCGATTTGCTCGAGCGGGCCCAATAACATTGTGAGACTTATTACTGTGTTTGGCATATCGAATACGCCACAGGTAAAAGTAAAGTAAAGGCCCTCCCATTGATCATTGATCATCGATTTGCTCGAGCGGGCCCAGTAACGTCCCAATTGGAGACTTTGTTGTTACTGTGTCTGGCATATCGAATACTCTCGGTAGCTTGCCGGGCTCTCCGAGAGGGGCG
>JAOXYA010094412.1:0-11013 GCA_028565675.1 Sorex palustris
CATTGTATGACTGAGACTTAGACCCAAAAGCTTTGTAACTGCTCTCACGGTGATTCAATAAATAAAATTATAAAAAAAAAATTTAAAAAAAGGAAGAAGAAAAGAAAATGTTGATGCGGCGGTATTCAAGCCTGAGGGTCCCTCACAGCCGCATTTTCCTCTTTCCCCTTGCTGGCATCCAGCTCCAGTTTTTGTGGTGGGCTTGTGTTTGAGCCAGGGCCACCTCAGGGCTGGGGAGCAGGGCAGGGGCCTGGGGGTCTGGGGGGGGGAGAGGGCGATAGAATCCATCTGGGCCTCACCTCTTCATAGCCTGTTTTCTCGTTCGCCCGCCGGTTGTGTTCTGGGGCCACTCCTGGCTCTGCGCTTAGGGGTTGCTGTTGGCGAGGCTGAAGAACCATATAGGGTGCTGGGGGTCGGTCCAAGGTTCATGCCCGCAGGCTCTCTCCCTGCCCCTCCTGGCGAGCATCCTGCGACAGTGCACAGTGCTGGGGTTAGGATTGATCCTCCCCGAAGCCCAGCATGCACCTTGGTCTCGGCTAGTCCCAGCGGGGGAGATGTGCGCCCAGCACCCCGTGTCAACATCCCTACTGCTCAGGCGACTCCCCGCACCTCAGCTCCCGAGACCGGCTCCCCCGACCTTGTGACTGTCCGCGTAGCAGTTGTGGGGACCCCGCGAGACTCCCGTATCGGGGGGCTGCAGAGACACAGACCAATCGCTGGAACCTCCTCTCGAACCCCTGTTTCCCCTTCTTTCAGCCCCGTCATTAGCCAGGAAGCGATGCTGTGGGATTCTCGGTCACAGCTGCCCCCAGCAGTGGTCGCACAAGACCCGCGTGGCCACATCCTGGATGGGACCCCCGACCGTCCCCGTCCCCTCCCATCCCCATCCCATATGCCCGGGACAGATCATGCCATCGGGAAGCTGAGAAGACCTCACCAGGACAGACAAGCCACCGGGGCAGGGCAGGAGGTCGGGGCTCGTGTCCACTCTGGACTCGCCTCTTCACCGCACGTGTCTCAGCTTGAAGAGGGGCGGCAGGAGCAGGTCCCAGTGAGAAGAGGGGCAGCTGCCTGGCCCGCCCAGCGGCCCCTGGAGTGCGGGTCCCCGGAGACGCCAGAGGGAAGCAGTTCTTTGCAGCAGCAGTGGGGTTGAGCGGCTGTGTCCTGCCTGGCCCCCTGGGAGCCAGCTAGCAGGCTGCTGCTGTCTGGAGTGTCTCCAGAGTGGCTCGGGGACCTGAGAGGCAGGAGAGAGAACCCGGGCAGCTTGGAGCTGGCTTCCATGCCTGTGCCTCCCTGCTCTGCCCCCCACCTGGCACTTACGTAATGTTAGAATGCCCAGTGTTCCTCCCATAAAAATAAAGCAGACGCAGCCTGGGCCGGCAGTGACCCATATCCGTCCACTCGCTGCAGAGGTCAGTGTGATCTCCTTGTCGCCAGGCCAGAGGGATGGGCACCAGGTCCCTGCAGATGGGACCATGGACGATGGTCCCGAGCAGAGGCACAGGTGTTGTCCTGACTAAGAAGATGCTTTGGGCCAGGGAGGTCACCCAAGCACTCAGAGGCACTTGACTGGGAGCACGTGTGAGGTCCTGGGTTTGATCCCCAGCATAGGAGAGGAAAAGAAGAACAAAAAGTCAGGGTTTTTGTTTCCCCTTTTCTTAGTTTTGGGCCATACCCAACAATGCTCAGGGGTCAATCCTGGCTCTGCGCTCAGGAATCACTCCTGGCAGTGCTCGGGGGACCATGGGGGATGCTGGGGATTGAACCTGGGTCAGATGTGCAAGGTAATCGCCCTAGCCGCTGTGCTACCACTGTGCCCTCAGCCTCTCTGATGCAGGGAAGCACAGCGGGGGTAAGGGGGAGCCCCCGCCGCTGTCTCTGAGGGCCTCTCCCTGCTTCCTCCTTGTAGGTCAGTCCATCCTGAGTATGTACCTGCACCTTGCCAGGGTGGGTTTTCTTCCCAGAAACGCATTGTCGGGGCTGCATGGTTCCAGGGATCGAACCCAGGTCCTCCCTCGCAGGAGGCTCCCCCTCTGCTCCTTGAGCTGCATTCCCGGCCCCACAAAATCATTCTGGATCTTTGCATGTTTCTTTGTCGGCTTCCTCGTTGTTTGGGGACGAAACTCTTATAGTAAACAACCTCTGAAAGTGTGTGTTTTGGTGCGGCCGACACACCCAGCGGTGCTCGGGGTAGTGTATGCCACGCCAGGTGGCCGTGTGCAGGGCCAGCACCTTCCCCGCATGCTGTCCATCTGTTCAGCCCTGCAGAGGTGTCTCTTGCTGCCCAGGGTTTGGCAGGCGTCGTTTCGTTGAATCTGAGCGTGCAAGCGGGCGCTGAGCAGAGAACTGACAGGACCCCCAGCACCTGGCTTTGTTGTGGGTGTGTCTTTGGTTTGATTTTTTGGGTTCTCAGGGGTCACTCCTGGAGGGTTTCGGGAGACCCTGTGTGGTGCCAGGGATCAGATCCCGGTCGGCCCCCTGCAAGGCCAGCACCCTTCCACCCCCTCCTTCCCCCCCCCCTGCCCCGTTCCTGTGCTGTCTCTCCTGTCCCAGGACTGAGGGCACTGGGGCCACCCCATGGGGTCCCTCTGACCTCCCTGGGTGCAGCACGGACTCGTGTCCTGCTGAGGAGACCTGGCTGGGGTTGCTGATGGCCCAGACCCGGGAGTCCGCCCGCACCCATCTCTCCTGTGGTGATTCCTAGTGGGAGGCCAGCAGGGAGGTACGGCCCCAGGTGAAGGCTTGTTAGGGATGGCGGTCCCCCTTCTCCTGACCATCTGTGTCCTTCTGGCCGCCCTGAGAGGTCACCTGGTCCGTGTGTGGCCCGGAAGTCAGCGGGCTGGTGCACCTGCCTCTAAGGAGACCCAGTCCCTTTGCTCTGGACCCTGGGGCCTGCCTCATGGCAGGATAACCCCCACCCCCCCGCCACCGTGGCCCATGATTTTTCTGCCCTGTCCAGCCTCGTTTGGGGCATTCTTCCTGCTCCCCCTCAGACCCTTCTTCCCGCCCTGTGCAGGCACTGCAAAGCAACCTTAAGTACTCCCTGTTGCCACGACGGCTTCTCATCAGCAAGAGGCTGGCCCAGTGCCTGCACCCTGCGCTGCCCAGCGGTGTGCACCTCAAGGCCCTGGAGACCTACGAGATCATCTTCAAGATCGTGGGCACCCGATGGCTGGCCAAGGACCTCTTTCTCTACAGGTAGGAGAGCCCCAGGGCTGTCCAGCAACCCCTCTCCACTGACCGTGTGTCTGCCCACCCGCGACCCCGCACTCTCACCCGCCTGCACCTCTTAGCCCCTTCCCTGCCCGCCCACTGCTGTCCAGCACCCGCTGTCCCTTCCTTCATGCACTGGCCTGTCTTCGTTCCTCATGCAGCCCAGCCCTTGTGCCAGCCACTACTGGCCACCTTCCCTCTGGCTCCACTCGCCAGCACCTTCCACTGCATACACCCCCAACAGCCTTCCTCACCCCCCAAAGCCACAGACATGCCCCACGGCCTCTTTCTGGCCTCTGTTCCCGTGCTCTCGAACCCGTGGGTGCTATGTGTTGGTGGCTGCCCGGGACTCTCCTGCCTTTCCTCGCTCCTGTCTCAAGTGGAATCTCTCTCTCTCTCTCTCTCTTTCTCTCTCTCCCCCCCTCGCTCTCATCCCGTTTTGGGGGTCTGAGCCACACCCAGAGGTGCTGGGGTCAGATGGGGACCAGTCATGTGCCCCAGCCCCAGGACTGTGTCTCCAGCCCCATTTCTCCGAGCTCCTCGGGGAAGCTCCTTCCTGTGCTCCCAAACAGCATGACTGGGCCTGAGCCATAGCATAGCAGGGAACTTACCTGGCACATGGCCGACCCGGGTTCAATTCCCCTCGTCCCACGTGGTCCCCTGACACTGCCAGGAGTGACTCCTGAGTGAAGCCTGAGCATTTCAGGGTGTGACCCCACCAAAGAAAAAAAAAAAGAAAAGGAGAAAGAAAATCAAACAACAAAAAAATCCAGCTTTCCAGGGTGCACCCCCCAACAGCAGACTCGAGACTATCCCCCTTCCTCCCTCCTCGCCTTCTCCCAGCCCAGCCAGCACCCTCCCTGCTGTGCCGCCTCGCCAGCCTCTGCGATTCCTTGTCGTTGGCTTCTTTTGAATAGGGGTCACTCCCTGTGCGGGCAGGGCCAGAACTTGGGGCCAGCCCGACTGGTGCTTTTGGGGTCCTGTGCCCTGGGCCCTTCTCAGGCCCGAGCCGCTTCCCCCTCGGGTTGGTTCTATGTCTCCTGGACGAGCCCTGACAAGATGCGGCTCTTTCCGTCCTTCTTTCATTCTTTCTCGCGTGCCCAGGCGCCGTCCATCCGTCCATCCATCCGTCCATCCATCTGTCCATCCATCTGTCGTCACCCTCTGCCCTTGGGTGGGTTCCCCTCCCGGCTTGGTGCCTCACTGACTCCCCCCCCCTCCCCCGTCTCTCCCCCTAGCTGCGGGCTGTTCCCGCTGCTGGCGCACGCGGCCATGTCGGTGCGGCCGGTGCTGCTGGGCCTGTACGAGAAGTACTTCCTCCCGCTGCAGAAGCTGCTGCTGCCCGGCCTGCAGGCCTTCATCGTGGGGCTGCTGCCTGGCCTGGAGGAGGGCTCGGACATCTACGACAGGTACGCATCCGCTGGGAGGTGGGCACGGGATGGGAGGTGCCCCGGACCCCTTGGATGGAATGAAGCAGCCAGTGTCCCCCAGGCAGGGGCGGGGGCAGGGGTCACAACAGCAGAGTTGGGATCTGAACACAGGGGTCGGCTTCTGTGGACGCCCCCACCCCTCCTCAAGGCAGCATCTTGCTGGCAAGTACACAAGGAAGTGCGGGTGCGGTGTGGCCTCCTCCCGAGGGGTCCCTGAGCAGAGCAACCTGGTGGTCGGGGGGGGGGGTGAGGGTGGTCAGGCACGGGCAGCTTCCGGGCAGGTCAGGAGTGAGTATGTGTGTGGGCACCGCCCACGGAGGCAGCTGTCTGATTGAGGTTGGTCGTGGGAGAAGCATATCGGGGCCCTGCAGATTCCAGGGCTGCTGCGCGGAGTCGCCTCTACTAAGAGGGCCCCGGGTCTGAGCCCAGGCAGCCAGACCAGAGGCTTAGAGCCCTTTGTGGTTGGCGCCGGAGCCATAGGCCAGCGGGGAGGGTGCTTGCTTTGCGTGTGGAGACCTGGGCTCATCCCCAGCATTGCATAGGGTCTCCCACCCTGCATGGGCAGGAGGGATCTCCGTGCAGAGCAACGGAGCACCGAGAAAGCCTGAGCACTGCTGCGTGAGGCCCAAGCTCCTCCCCTATGAAGAGGAAACCTTGGTGTTTGCAGAAGTCTGGCCTGCTGGCGCCCCGCACTGCTGGATTTCCCCGGCCACACCCTTTATTGTGTTGGCTGCCACTGGAGGGTAGCCAGGACTCGGTCCTGGAGTCCCTTCAGCGGGTTCCCCAGCCCTCAGGGAAACACGTGATAGTGGTCTGAGGGATCGTGGCTGATGGCCATGGGTGCCTGTGATCCTCTGTGTAGGCATATGTGTACACATGTGTATAAATGCATTTATGTGCATGTTATCTTCGCAGACATATGTGTGCATACTTGTGTGCATATAGATGTGTGACTTGTATGTGTGTGTATGCATGGCCATATTTTTCACATGCTGTGTGTTCAGGCTTGTGTGTGTTTCCTGTGTCCGTGTGTATATACGGGTATTTTGTGTTTGTGCACGCATTGTGCATGTGTCCTGCTTTCCCATCTTTTGGCAGATGGCCACGTGAGTCCCTGAAATGCAGCGCTCAGCCGGCCCACACCGGGCTGTGTAGTGTGGGTGCTTGATGGTTTCTCCTCGTTGAAGAATGACGACAGTCCATTCATTGAACAAAGTCCTTGATTCCCTGGTGTGATTTCTTGACAAGAGCTGTGTAAAGTGACATGAATGAGCTGTGACAGAACTGGGTCACTGGGCCAGGTCGTGGGCCTTCCGTGCGGCTGCTGCAGAGGTGGTGCAGGAGGTCACTGACCTTCCTGTGGGGGCTGAGAGGTTGCTCAGTCTGAGTGGGAGGTCAAGACCCTTTACAGCAGGGGCTGAGAGCTTGCTCAGTCTGAGGTCACAGGCCTTGCCCTGGGGTCTGAGAAGTTGTTTGGTCTCGGAGCAGAGGTGTGGACACACTGCCGCTGTTTCTGCACGTGAACCTCCTGGCGTGTTCGTGTGAGTTGGATAGAGTTGACGGTTCTCCTTCCCCCAAAGTGCTGTGGAGCGGGTTCAGCTGTCCCCAGGGGACAGGAGATGGGGGGACCAGTGGGCCAGGGGGTGTTAGGCTGTCATGACTAGGAGCAGGTGCGGAAGGGGTCTTAGATTGGAGTGGTGGTTGGGTGACAGTGAGGTTCCTCTGGGCCCTCTAGGTGCTCACTGGGAAACCAGGGAGCAAAAATCCAGATGGATGCTAGGCATCTTTTTTCAGAGTGTGGCACAGCCAGGACACTGCCCTGCAGGCCGAGAGGGTCCCGGGAGGTGGTCTGTCCATCTCAGATCCTCTCCCTCACCATCTCTGGCTCAGCTTGTGCCGGGTACCAGGATTGGGAAGCAGACAAAAAGTATGGATCCTCGAGGACTTGGGACAGTCCCCACCAACGCCCCCTTCCTGCCTTTGTGCTGGGGAGCCCCTGGTAGAGGCAGCCCCTGGCATCTTCCGGCCTGGGTCAGGGCCCGGCCAGCGTCCCTGGCTTTACCAATGGCAGGGAAGGTGGGAAGAGCCAGCCTGGGTGAGCTGTGGTGGGCAGCCTGACAGGACCACACAGTGTGTGTTTGTGCGTGCATTCCTGCCTTTGTGCCTCTGTGTATGTGTGTGTGTGTGTGTGCGCGCACGTGCTATAATAGCCAGAGGTCACACTCCAGTGTTCAGCGCTTGGTCCCTTGGCTGGGTGCTGGCTGGAGTGCGTGCACGTGGCTGGGGGCCCTTCCCACACTTCTGCTGCGTGCCTTGTGCTGTACTCACCCAAGGCCCGGGATGCTGGAGGTCACAAACTTTGTGGTAGCTCCAGGGCCCCCAAATAGCAGAGCTGCTGGCACCACAGGGTGGAGGGGGGGCATTGCCCAGCTTGAAGTCGAGGCATTTTTGCCACCATTTCTCCTAAAGGACGTGCAGGAGGTGCCGGCCTGTGTGGGGGCGTCCAGGGGGCTCGGGAGACCCCTTGTGTAACAGAGAGCCTGTGAGTGCCAGGTTCCAGCACGAGAGCCCAACTCTCGGGGTGGGGTCGGTCAAGAGGGGGCAGGTTCCGCTGCACCCTCAAGAACTAGCAGAGGAGTGGTCACTGGGCAGGCTCTGCTCCAGACTCTGCAATTCAGGCGTCCTCACGCCTCTGGGGCTGAGCCCAGATCAGTGCCTCTGCCCTTCCCCTGGCCGCCCCCCCTGCAGTGGCCCACGGTGATTCCATACAGAGGGGCTGGGAGCACACCAGACGCTTCCTGTTGGCCAAGAGGGAAACGTTTGTGTTAGCGGCGCCTGAGTATGGGCTGGCCCACCCCCCACTCCTGTCTTCTGTCGCCCCCCAGGACGGACGCGCTGCTGCTGAGGCTGTCGCTGGTGGTGGGCCGGGAGGTGTTCTACGCCGCGCTCTGGGGCAGCGTCCTGGCCAGCCCGTCCATCCGCCTGCCCGCCTCGCTCTTCGTGGTGGGCCACATCAGCCGGGACACGCCCGGCAAGGAGCAGAAGTACATGCTGGGCACTGACCACCAGCTCACAGTGGGTACCTGTCCCCGGCTTGCCCCAGGACCTTTGGGGGTGGGGGGGGCACACCCAGCTGTGCTCCGGGCATCCGCAGGGGCTGGGCACCACATGGTCCGTTCCCAGCGCCTCCCCGGCCTACACCTCTGGGCTCTTCCAGGGGAACTCCCTGCCCTGACAGCCGTGACCTGGACCTGAGACCATGGGAACTTGTGACTTTTTTTTTTCTCTTGCTGGCCCGTGGTTCTGGGCCTGCTCTCTATCGCCACCTGGTGGTGTGCCCACGCTTCGCCCTTGAAATGTTGCCTTTCCCTTGAGCCAGGTTGGGATCGGAACCCAGGGCCTCCTGTGCATGGCGTGCAGTTCTACTGAGCCACACCCCAGACTTTATTTCAGGGGTCAGGGTGAGGCTTTTTATTTTTGCATTGCTGGGGATTGAGCCCAGCAGTTCATGTTACTACCCAGCCACGTCCCCAGCCCTGCAAATCTGAAATGCTCAACAATTGCATTGGCTGAATGAAGGTCAGATTTGTCTTTGGCTCCCGGGCTGCAGCCAGCTGCCGCATCTTCCCTTCCTCCGATCAGGGCATCCAGTGCCCCCTTCAGTGGTTTCAAAAGGCAAAACAAAAGCGCTTGTCCTTCTGTCCCCATCCTCCCTGCCGCGTGCCTGTCAAGGGGTGGAGGGGAGTCATCCTGGTCTGGAGAGATAGTAGGAAGGATGAGGCACTCAACCCCTGGCACACATAATGGATCCCCAACCCTGCCAGGAGCGACCCCCAAGCACCGCCGGGTATGACCAACCCTCCTTCCCCCAAAAAATACCCAGCCATCAAAAACAAACCCAAAAGGGGGTTTTCCTCCAGGTCGATCAGGGTTAGAGAGAAGTTGGATGGGGAGGCGCCTCCTTCTGTCACATCTGTCTCAGACCCTGACAGATGCGTCCCCATCTACCCGCCCCATCAGCCTCTTGGCTGCCTCTGTCCCTGCGGGTCCCTGCCCTGTTGCAGTGTCGAGGACTGGTGCCAGGACCCACAGGCGAGGTTTTTTAACTGGCTTCTCCCCGGCCCCCTCCCCACCGTCCAGTCTTTGTGAATTGGTGCTGAAATGGAAAGATCTGCCAGAACACACACACCCCTCCTCCCCCGGTCTTTATCTACAGAAAAACCCCAAATGTGGGGCTGGAGCAATAGCACAGCGGTTAGGGCATTTGCCTTGCTACAAGGCCGACCTGGGTTCAATTCCCAACATCCCATACAGTCCCCCAAACACTGCCGGGAGTCATTCCTGAGTGCAGAGCCAGGAGTAACCCCTGTGCACTGCTGGGTGTGACCCAAAAAGAAAAAAAGAGGAAAAGGTAAAACCCCATATGCAAGTGTTTAGCTGGCTTCAAAACTCCCCATCGCGGTGGCTTTGGGGTTCTTGTTCAGCTGCGTGTTCAGGTTGGACCCTAAGGACCTTCCTTTCTGGTACTGTGGAACAGGAGGTCTTTGGACCTGGCCAACAGGTCAAGGATGCTTTTGGGAAGCTGCAGGTAATCGACCCCCAGGTGTCTGGAACCAGAACCCAGGGCCCACTCCACCCCTAATTGTTCAGGTCCCCCTGGTGCCTACCCAGGGACTTGCAGGCTCCTTTTGAGACTCAGCTCCCTGCCCCCACAGTTGGAGACATGTGTCTGGGGGTATGGGGTTCAAGGCATTGTGTCACCTCCAGATGAAACCTTTCTGGTTTTGTGTGTGTGTGTGTGTGTGTGTGTGTGTGTGTGTGTGTGTGTGTGTGTGAGGGCGGCATACCCAGTAGTCCTCGGGGATCTGGCTCTGCATACAGGGATCACTCCTGGTGGTGCTCAGGGGACCATAAGGGGTGCTAGGGATCAACCCTGGGTCGGCCTCGTGCAAGACAAGCTTCTTACCCGCCATACTGTCACCCACAGGTGAAGGCTTTGTGTGCCTCCCTGTTGGATGCCAACGTTCTGGTGCAGAGGAACAATCTGGAAATCGTTCTCTTTTTCTTCCCGTTTTATACCTGTCTGGTGAGTTGGTGCGAGCCTGGGGGTTGGGGGGAGGTCACCAATGGGGCAGGGATGTCCCTCCATGACCATCTGTGTCTGGCCAACGAATGGCCTTGTTGGTTTCTGGGATCGGCCGCCCTGCCCCACCTGGGATGCCCTTCCAGGATGGTGCCCCAGCGGGCATAGAGCGGCCGCCCCCAGGAGGCCCAGCTGAGCACCATCCCCTGTCTGCCTGCAGGACGCCGAGGAGAGGGCCATCCCGCTGCTCAGGGCAGATATTGTGCGCATCCTGGCTGCTGCCACCCAGACCCTGCTGAGAAGGGACATGTCTCTCAACCGCAGGCTCTATGCGTGGCTCCTGGGTACGTCGGGACATGCCAGCCCAGGGCACACGCTGGCCTCTGGGGAGCTGAGGCACCTGATGCCCAGGTGGCTATAGTTTGGTTTGGGGACCATACCTGGCACCCGGCGGTGCTCAGGACTTGCTCCTGGAGGGGCCCCGGGGACCACATGGGATGCCGGGGATCGAACCTGGGTTGGCCACTCGTAAGGCAAATGCCCTGCCCACTGTCCTATTGCTCCAGCCCCTGAATTTCAGTCTTGGTGACAGTCCCAACTGCTGACCCACTGGAAGGTCGTCAGCAGCTAGAGCCGGCGCTCACTGCAGCTCTGGTAGCTTAGCAGTTTTTCTGGGGAAGGGAGAGAATGGAAGAATGAGGCCGGTTGAGCAGCATTTGCCCAGAGGAACCTGGGCACCTCTGCGCTTTGTTTGGGAGTCCAGCACACAGTGCTGTCAGGAATTATCCCAGGGGAGGCCATGGATGTGTTGATGGGGCTTGGGAGGAAGGGGACAGGGAGAGAGAGCCACAGGTGTGAGTTTGCTCTGGAGAAAGCTGCATACACCTGACTCGATCCTGCTGCCTGGCATGGATCCCCGCCCAACTTCTGTGGGCACAGAGATCATAGTTGCGGGGCTGGAGAGAGAGAGAACAGGTCAGTGCCCTCAGCAGTGTCCTGTCCGCCAGGCTGAGGGTGGGAGTCTCCCGGTCATTGCCCTCAGCAGCGTCCTGTCTGCCAGGCTGAGGGTGGGAGCCTTCCGGTCAGTGACTTCAGCAGTGTCCTGTCCACCAGGCTGGGGAAGGGCGCTTGCCTTGCTCTCAGCTGACCTGGGTTCGATCCCCGGCATCCCCTGAGCATTGCTAGATGTAGCAAAGAAAGAAAGAAAGAGAGAGAGAGAGAGAGAGAGAGAGAGAGAGAGAGAGAGAGAGAGAGGGGGAGGGAGGGAGAGAGGGAGAGAGAGAGAGA
>JAOXYA010094443.1:0-11012 GCA_028565675.1 Sorex palustris
AGGGATGGGTATTTGATCATTGTATAATTGAAACCCAAGCACAAAAATTTGTAAGTCTACAACTGTACCTCATGGTAGTCACTAATAAAAAAATAAAATTAAAAAATAAAGGTTATAGGTTAGGGCCCAGAGAGATAGTAGAGGGTTTAAGGCACTTCTCTTGTCCACAGTTGATCCTGCTTTGATCCAGAACCAAATATGATTCTCTGAGCACCACCAGAAATGATCCTTGAGCACAGAGACAGGAGTAAGTTCTGAGCACCACTCGGCATAGCCCCAGAACAAAAGAAAAAATGGTTTTAAAAATGTTTTCTGTGATATATATATATAGAGAGAGAAATAGTAAATGAAATAAGGTATGATATGTGTTGGGGATTTCAGAGGAGACCTGGTCTTCTATGGAGGGTTTGTGCACATGTGACCTTGATTTTTTTGTTGTGTTTGTTTTGGGGCCACACACCCGACTGTGCTCAGGGATGACTCCTGGGCTCTGTGCTCAGGGATGACTCTTGGCTGAGAGTGGAGGAACCTATGTGGTGCTGGGGATTGAACCCAGATTGGCCACATGCAAAGCAGCAAAGCAAACACCTTACTTACTGTTTTATTTCTCCAGCCCCAACATGAGAAAAGTTTAGCATGCATATAAGAATAAACAAGAACAAAAAATGTTTCCTAGAGTAAATAAAGGAGGTTGGCTGGTATGTTTGTTTAGATGCAGTTAGAACACACACTTCCTTGTGGAGGAAAGTCGATCAGTAAGAATTTCTGTGGGGGGGGCGGGGTGGGAAACTGGGACCATTGGTGGTGGGGACTGTGCACTGGTGAAGGGACAGGTGTTGGAACATTATATGATTGGTTATATTATATAACCCAATCACGAACCTTTGTAACTGTGTATCTCACTGTAATTAAAGTGTGTGTGCGTGTGTGTGTGTGTGTGTGTGTGTGTGTGTGTGTGTGTGTGTGTTTTAAGAATTTCTAAATGTCAGTAAACTGCAATCGTCACCCTTGGAGACGGCACCCTTGAATACTGTATGGGAGGAAACCCCAGCAAAAGACAAGCTGAGGGGGGCAGCTTGTCTCCTCAGGGTCCTTCCGTTCAGATGCAGTGCCCAGGGCAGTGCTGATTGCTGCAGTGACTGGCTCAAAGGATGTTTGCACAGGACAAAGCATGAACATGCACAGTGGGAGACTGTGTGCTGGAGGAAGTCAAGGAGGCACAAAAGCAAGGGAACAGGAGCACGGAGGAAGTTCGGGAGGAAGACCTGCTCTCCCGCCGCTGCCTAACGTCGCAGGGATGGAGCCCCTCGCGCCACGTGCGTTGTCCCCCCTCCTATTTGGGTTTCAGCGGCCACCAGGAAACCGCTCCTCAACGGCTGCTCCCTGGGAGCGCACGCACAACTCCCTCATTGGTCAGACTACCTGTCCGTCTTCAGAGTCTCTACCAATCATCTCCTTGAGTGAAAGCTGTAGGTGAATCTTCGGTTAAGCTCTCCTCCAATCAGAAAGGAGAGTTTTACGGTGGGCGGGTGCATTCCTGGAGGTGCTTGGGAGACCCCGCTTGGGTGCAGATCCTTTGTGCCACCTCCCTGCCGCCCCAGGGAGGAGTTTTGTGCCCCCGGAGCCTGGTCTGTAGCTTGAACCTGAGCCTTGGTGACTTTCCCAACAGCATCCATCCTTTTCCTTCACCTGGTCCTGATTCAGAGCCCCTAAACATCTGGAACAGACGATCCACTGATTCACCGAGGAGTATCTTGGTCAAAGAGTATCAAGAAAATCCCAAGAGACCACAGCAATAGTACAGCGGGGGCTGTGCTATTACAATCGGACAGCTCCTCAGAACCCCACCAGGAGTGATCCCTGAGCACAGAGCAGGCCACGGGGTGTGGCCCCAAAACCAAAAAAAAAAAAGGAGGAGGAGGAGGAGGAGGAGGAGGAAAATGGCAAGATACTCTCTTTCTTTGGGGAGAGCTTTCACATTTTTTTCTCTTTCATCTCGTTTCCATTTTTTTGAAACAGCAGAAAGAAATATCCAGAAATTAGACGGAGCCATTTGCATCCAGGGCAAAGGTGCCACGGTGTTCAAAGCTCTAGCAAAGACTCCGAGTATCGGCAGGTGCAGTGGCAGGGGGACAGGGTCTGAAAAGCAGGTCACATCCAGTCCTCAACACAAGCCGGAGACTTGGCAGCTTCTGGACCAGGGCTAGATCCAGACCTTGAGCCGTGATTCTCAGTGAATTTGCCTGAGAATTATTCCACGGACCATAGCACAAGCAGGAAGATTGAGGCTGTGTGGTTATACTGACTTGAGGGAAAAAAAAAAAAGGAAATGTTTATTGAGCCAGTGTAGCACACACTGGGGTAGGACTGGACCACCTTGGCTGTGAGTCATTCTTGAAAGTTCTCTCAGGCCAGAGAGGGGAAACCCACTTCTACGCAGCTGCAAGCACGTCTGGGGTGGAGACTCCTCACAGACGGGGCTTCGGGCGAGGTCCAAAGGGGCCTGGCACAGAGATGCTCAGCTTGGATGCCAATAGAAGGTGGCATCTCGCTCTCCCAACTGCCAAGCATCTCACGAGCCCAACTGCCAAGCCTTAGGCTGTCCCAACTGCCAAACGTCTAGATGTTCTAACTGCCAAGCTGGGTGCCCGGTGAGGCAAGCAGGAGGACATCCTGGTCACTGGATGGAATGATAGGGACAACTGAAAGTGTCGGGCCCCCGATCCCCCTTGGCTAAGCCCCAGTCAATGAACATGGGGCCGGATGGATTTGGGATGGTGTCCCTTCAAAACGGATGTCTGCAGATGCTTCTCGAAAGAGAACGGGCAAAGGAGCCACAGTCTCTCTCTCTGAAATATCTGCAGGTGTATGTCCAACTGCTTAGATGGTGGTGGTGTTATCTACAAGAGATCAGAGAACAATCGCTGCTGTCTGAGCTGGGAAAAAAAGCAAATCTCCCTGTTTCTTTCTTTCTTGACCAACCCATCCAGCTGCCCTGGACTCGGACACTACTGTAGGGGCCCTCATGTATGGGAATGTGTTTCCCAAGTGCTGTGTGACAAACAGCCACAAAGTTGGCACCTAAAAAGCTTTATCTCCCAGGCCTCATGGGTCAGGACCCCAGGCTGGAGCTCACGGGCATGTCGAAGTGTAAGCTGGACTGCAGTCGCAACTTGAAGACCCAACTGGGGAAGATCCTTTTCAAAGTTCGTTCACGTTATTGGCAAAACTTGCTTCCTTTGCAGCCTTGTAATATCTGCCAGTTTCTCTCAGCCATCAGCCCTGGGCAACTCTCAGCTCTAGTCCTGGCCACGTCTCCCTCCCTAAGCCAACATGTGGCAGCTTCTTCAGACGCATAAAATCCAATCGTTGGAAGGCTGGGGAGATAGTACAGTGGGGAAGGTGTTTGCCGTGCATGCGATCAACCTGGTTCGATTCCCCGCATCCCATACAGTCCCCCGGGTACCGCCAGGAGTAAGCCCTGAGCATCGCCCATGTGGCACCAAAATACATATAAAAAAGACTCAAGCCAGAGAAATAGTTCAGCAGGGGAGGCAGTCGCCTTGTGCTGAGTAGACCCGGGTTCGTTTCTGGCACCAAAGATGATCCTCCGAGCACTGCCAGGAGTGATCCTTGAGCACAAAACCAGGAGTAAGGCCTGAACCATGCTAGTTGTATAGCAAAAAGAAAGTCTTTCCTCTACCACTTTCAAGTCCTATACCTCAGAATATCCTCTTACCCTGAAACAACTCTCAACTTCTGCTTGTCAAGTGAAGAGACTATACAAAGGAGGGGGGCTCTATCAGGACCTGGAAAACCCTGGGGTGCTCTCTTGGGGTCTGCCACAGTCAGCCTTCGAACCAAGAATATACTAGAGCAAAATCCCAACTCCATTCAACAAGTGATTTGGAAATATCCTGGTCACAAGGCCAGGACGAACCCCCAGTTAGCAGCAACCCCCCACTCTAACCTGCACCCCACATTCACACCAAGCTCTTTGAGAAAGTCGGAACCGCAGCTCACGGGGACCGCTCTCAGCTCACTGGCTGACACATTAGTCCTAGGCCAAGTCCCTCCTCCCGGGGGACTACTTCTTCTCCGATCTTCCTAATCAGAAAGAAATGTGCTTCCGGGAGGAGCACACCTCGTCAAAATGAAGGGGACCTCACGCCTCTGCAATATCATTCTTGTCTCTGCCTTTGTCCCTCCCCAAATATGAGCAGCTTTAGATTTCTGTGCTCAAGCAACTTGGTTCTGGAACAAGATGCATTGATGAGTCCCAAAGTGTTGTTCAGCGTCGTCATGTCCGTGTGAGCTAGACAGTGGCACAGCTGAGAGAAGGGTGGGGCCTGGGAGTGAAATCCATTGAATTGCTTCCAACGAACCACCTTCCCTCTCTGGAAAGACTCAAGCCACTCACCTGGGTGGCAGTGGGGGGTCTCTCTTAGGGTTTGCCACAGTCAGCCTCCAGCCAACTGTACAGGCAGAATGGAAGGAGTCGCATCGATGGGCGTAGTTGGTACTGTGGTACCCAATCAGTAACCACAGCGCCCAAAGGGGAAACAGGAGAGAGAAATAGTGGGGAGAAATGGGAGTTATGACGGGTGTTGGAACGTTGCACACCCGAAACTCAGTCATGAATAACTTTAAAACTCTGTCATTCGTGGGGATTCAGTTTTTTTAAAAGGAGAGTCGGGGTGGTCTGCTTCAGACACGCTTAGTAAGCACACTTTATTGCAAGTGAGGAAAGTGTCAGTACCTTGAAGTACTTGAAGATTGCCAGGCCTAAGCTCCAATGCTTGTCCCTTCCCTTGAAGGTGTCATTCTGAATGCTACACGGGAGGAGACCCCAGCAAAGGGTGATGAGTATGACAGACAAGCTGAGGAGGAGGAGGAGGAGGAGGAGGAGGAGGAGGAGGGCGTAGATTTTCATTTGTCTTTCCTCTGTCCCCCTGGTCACATAGGTCCAGGGTTCAGGGCAGAGATAAGCTGTACTTAATGGTTGATTGGCTCAAAGGGACAGATGTTTGTACAGGAGAAGGTGTGAAAAGGCACCGTGGGCAGGAAGTTGAGATAATCCCCTGCTGGGAGAAGTTCTGGGATATCTGGAGATAAAGCCTGCCTGGGGGGTCACCAAGACAGAAACCCACTCGCACGATTTCCATGGACTTGGACCTCCAGAAGTCAGATATGAGCCCTGGTGACTTCTGGGGTGGGGAGTGGGGGGGGGGGAGGCTGAGGGCCACGCATATATGAGAAGCACAGACCACATCCCTCCGACAGGAATGCTAAGATGACCTTCAAAACACTCAGCCGAGCAAGTGTCACTTCCCTTGCCACGGCGCCCGGGGTGTGCAGGTGCCTACACTCCAAATCTGTACCGGGCAAGGCAGCCAGACCACAGCTGTCTCCCCACGTGGTGGCTCGACCGGTCACAAGCCAGAGTCACCGAATGACTCGTTAAGGACCAGTCCAGCCACCACAGTTTGGCGGCCATCTCCCTGGGTGATCAGAGCAGATGGAAAGACGGCGTCATGGGGCGAGCGCAGTGGCCATGAAACTTCTCAAGTCCCGTCTCCAAGGGGGTCAGGCAGGCCAGCAAGATAACAGTGGGGCCTTGCACACAGCCGACTCAGGCTGGCTCCTTAGGCCCCCAAAGAGTCCCCTACGCCTGCCAGGAGTGATCCTTGAGCCTAGATCTGGGAGGATGCTGGAGAATAGATGGGTGTGGTTCAAAAACCAAAGCACACATAAATAGAATTAAAAGTGGGTTGGGTTGGGGGCTGGAGCGATAGCACAGCAGGGAGGGCATTTGCCTTGCACGCAGCCTACCCGGGTTCGATTCCCAGCATCCCATATGGTCCCCTGAGCACTGCCAGGAGTAACTCCTGTGTACAGGGCCAGGAGTAACCCCTGTGCATTGCCGGGTGTGACCCAAAAAGTTATAAAAAAATGGGTTGGGTTTCCGATCCACCAGAAGCTCTCAGTTACTTGCTTTTATTCCAAACCTCAGCAAGCAACACTTAACATTTCCATGTCGCGATGAATCTTCTGAGGGCGTTCTTGCCTAGGACGAAATGGCTCTACCTGTGGTCATGCCCAGCCATTGAGTTAGTTTTGTTTTGGCTTCCTTTTTTGTTTTGTTTTGGTTTGGTTTGGGGCCATACCCAGAGACACTCAAGGGCTTCATTCTGGTTCTCAGCTCAGGGATCACTCCTGGTTGTGCTGGGGGGAGGGTGGGGAGGGGGGCAGCAGGGGGACCGTATCGGATGCTGGGGATCACACCCAGATAACGCAGGTGCCTTCACCCCATCCCACCTCCTCCCCCAAACCATTCATTTCTACTTTGATCATTACATGCAAAGTTCCAGGGGAACTTCCCATGCTGTATATAGGACTAATAATAAAGTCCAAATCCTACTTTTCTCGGGCTCCCAGACCAAAAGAGTGCTTGCTCAAGCCTGGGTCCCGAATAAATCCTTCTAAGTTCCTGTTTTTGTTTTGGGGCCACACTTGGCTGCGCTCAGGGCTCTGCAGTGGGGGTTCATTCCTGGCTGGCTCAGGGGACCCTAGGAAACGCTGGGGTCGAAACCAGGGCGGCCGCGTGCAAGGCAAACGCCGTCCCCGCTTAGTAAATACTATTGCTTCCCGCTAATCCTGAACTTCCAAGGCTTTGCAAGTGAGCATTTGGCTCCTAGCGGTCCAGCCGGGTGAAAATCACTCAGCAGTGGCTGGGAAACTTCCACTGCGCTGGCCCATGGATGCCACCCACTTGGGAGTGACAGAGAAGTGGGAGAGGGTGCTCCCTGCCCAGGTGGCCTCTGACCCACCCTGCCCTCTTGACTCTGCTAGACTCCAGGAAAGGTGCAGAACAGGCCCTGCCAACATTGGAACCGGTAAAGTCACGGTCCCCGCTGACCTGAGTGCTGTCCGCCCCTGGAGGAGGTGTCACCTCTTCTGAAAACGGCTGTGACCTCTCGGGGGATCCCACCAGGGCCCCGCCTGTGTCTGAGGGAATCCGTGAGGACCCTCCTGTCTGACGCTCAGAGTCGTCTCCTGGACATGGAGGAAAAATCAAAGGCAAGATAAGATCCCATCCGGTGATGCTCAGGGGGGTTCCTCCTGGCTCTGCACCTCAGACCCTGGCGAGGCTCAGGGGAGCATATGGGATGCCGGGCATTGAACTTGGGTCGGCAGCCGCAGGCAAGCCAAGCTCCCTGCTGTTCTAGGAAACGCCCGCCCGCTCTCACCTTCCCATTCCAGAGCCCAGAGGGGCCAAGGGCTGCTTCATCTGGAGTTCTGAGAAAAAGAATCTTGCCGATTTCTGGGTTTATGCAAAAAATGACCGGCAGTATTGATCAGAAATTCACCAATTCCAATGACTTTTTAGTAGTATTGAGCAGGGGGGAGAGAAACGAGCTTTCAGTAACGTGCCGTTCCGTAGAAGTGAACTCTGACGGAGAGACGCGATGGGTGGAAGTGAAACTCCGTTGACGGATGGCAGCAGCCAAGTTCACGAGGGCAGCGGGTGATGTCTCGGATATGCAGCTGTCTTTGGATGGCGACAGCTGTCGGGAGTCCAGCTTGGGGTCTGCCCGGCTGTCAGGCGTCCAGCTTGCAGCCAGAGCCAGTCTGGACCCCAGCAACCGGGAGAAGACAGACCTTCAGCTCTGCTCCAACACCCCCAGAATCTGGCCAGTCTACGCACACCAAAGCTTGCAGAGGTCAACGTGGGCCACCCCATTTTCTTACCCTGGTCGGCCTGCTGCTCATTTCCCCTGGCAACAGGATTTGTTCTTGCTCCACCGTGATTCTGAAGGCTACTCACATTTCCAACGGATTCGCACCACGCGGGATTGCAGAGAGAGACAGCAGGACGTACCGCAAGGCACCCGAGACCGGCGCACCCTCTGAAGGTCCCGGAGATGGTCCCTGTCTTGCTTTGTGACTTGGGGGGGCCCGGGACATGCCAAAGGTGCACATGGCCTTGAGGGGATTATTCCAGAACCTGCTTTGCAAAATAACAAGCTACAGGATTTCTGCTTCTGTACTGCCCACCTACTGCCCGCAAATACCCCCTGCCCGTGTCAGACATTCTACAGCACCTGAGTTTTTTTCTTCTGTCTCTTTCCCGGACATCATCATACTGGCCCCGCTCGCGTGATGCCAAAGCTTCCCAACGTCCCCAGGTGTGTGTCTTGGTATTCTTCTGGTTTTCGGTGGGAAGTTTTACTTGTGAATGGGGCATTTTTAGCAACAAAATGCGTTTCCCGCGGGGAATCACCCTCCTGCTGGAAGGTGTTGTGGCGGGGGAGTGGAAGGGGGGCATGACACAGACCCTCCCCCCCCAGCAGGAGTAGGTTCCCAATTAAGGCTTCTCCCACCTCCTGGAGGAGATCAGACCCACGTCCTGGTCTCCGACTGCAATCAAGAGGAGACACTCAGCTCAGGGGGTCCTCAGTATCCCCCCCCACATCAGGCCCTCAGTGGTGCTCACGGGCCTCTGATAGCCAGTGATCAAACACGTCTGCATGAAACTAGGACCACTCCCTCTCCCACACCTCCGCCCCCCAACACACACACAGACACACACAGTATCAGGGTGACCCTCAGCCAAGCTGCGGGGGTCACGGGCTGTCTTTTGTTCCGGTGTTTCTAGCTCCCGTAACTGGGGGAACAGGGAGGCTTGGCAGTGCCCTGCTGATCCTGGACTGGCCTGGGACCCCAGGATGACCCCTGCCTGGGTCTCGTTGGCATGCTTCTCCCATTTTCTCTGGAATTCCTGTGGCGTCTACGCTCTCCCCTGGCACTCTGCCAGACACACTGACTTTCTTGGTAGACAGAGCAAAGCTCCCGCCACAGGCCTGGAGGCCACTAGGACTGGCCTGTCACGGAACTCCCTGCCAAGGACTCTCTCTCTCTCTCTCTCTGGGTTCACTGGGGTCCCTCCGGACGTGGAGGGCTCCAAGGGACGGCAGCCTGAGGGTCAGACAGATTCCCGGCAGTCCCCGGAAGGGGTTGACCTCTTGATGGGAACTAAAGGAAGCCTGTGTTCATTTCTTGAGGCAGGGAGGGGGTGGAGGGGGAAAGGGGAGGGGAGGGGAGAGTCTGTTTTGCACCAGAAAGTCTTGGGTGGTCCAGGAGACCCTAATCCAGCTCAGGGACCACGTTGAGACCCAGTACTCTCTCACACTGGGAAAATGCTTAGTGTTTTCTAGCTAATCCGGGGCCCCTCGGCGCCCCTCTGCCAGGATCCCTTCCTAGAACCCTTGTTTTGGGGGTCTTGCCTGCTCAGCCGGTTAAGAGCAAATTCCAGTCACCCCCTAACTGTTTCTTCCCCTTAGAAACTGAGGGTGACGCCTCTAGAGGGTCTCGATTCAAAGTGAGGCTCGGGCATCCCCTGGGGTGTCTTTATAAGGAGGTTCTCCAGAACCCACCCTTCTGGTGCCACTGTTTGAACCATCGGCCGACCAGAATTCCCCCCTACACACACACATCCCCCGGGGTCCCACAGAGCCCCTCATCACCCCCCCCTTCCTCCCTGGACCAAGGCTCCCACTTTCAATTTTGCAAAGTTCCAAGGGGACAAACATCTCCTCCTGCCAATGGGGGCTCAGAGAGTCGAAATTTTCCTCGGCTTCATTTTCGTCGGGGAGCCCGGGCAGAGCAGTTGCTCTGGGTCCCCCCTAATATATACGCAGCCGACCCCCCGCCTGAAGCCCCGTGATGTGTGTCCCAGAGAACAGGACGTAATAAACCTTGACATTTGGTTGCACGTGCCCCGGTGGTGGTCACTGTGTGTGTGTGTGTGTGTGTGTGTGTGTGTGTGTGTGTGTGTCGCGTTTATAGTGAGAACCGCGGGGTGGGTCCACCGGCACTGGCTGGGGCTAACCAGCGGAAACTGGACATGTGACCCCCCGACTCCCAGCTCAGGGATCCAGGCTGAGAGTGTCAGGGGCGGCGTCCACACAGCACGGAAGTCCTGGGTTGGGCTTTTATTGGCGCGTTCCCTGCCGGCCGGGCGCCCCCCCTGCGTCTAGCTCTGGAGGCTCCTCCTGCCTTTCTCTTCGTGTTTCTCGTTCAGCGCTTTCTGCAGGTTCATGTCCATGAGGTTTTTCTGGTGCCAGCGTCCTGCAGAGGGCGGGGAGCGACTCAGCCCCCATCACCACAGGGTCTCGGCAACCCCCTCCCCCGCGTGCATCCATCCTCGTCTCAGACCACCCAGGGGTCCCGGGTGCCCGTCTGGTTCCTCCTGGAGCCTGGGAGGGGGAGTGTCCACCCTGTCCATGGGCGCTCCTTGCGCCCCACCTACCCAGGTCGTCCGTCTTCCTGCCGTGCCAGTGCTCGATGTCTCTCACTGATCTCTCAATCACCTCTGGGGTGTAGGAGGCTTTCATGAGACTCATCGCCTCCTGCGTGGCCCCTATGGAACCCCAAGAAGAAAGTCCCAGTATCCCAAGTCAACAGAGAAGGGGAACTCCAGGGGTTATCTCTGAGTGCACTTCCCCTGTGGATGATGAACTAGGGGGTAGGGGGGGCAGCGGGGAGGGGAGGAGGGCCCAAGGGGGCAGGGGAGAGGGGAGGGAGGGCTCAGGAGGGCAGGGGAGAGGGGAGGAGGGCCCAAGGAGGGCAGGGGAGAAGGGAGGAGGGCCCAAGGGGGGCAGGGGAGGAGAGGAGGGCCCAGGAGGGCAGGGGAGTGGGGAGGAGGGCCCAGGAGGACAGGGGAGAAGGGAAGAGGGTGCAGGAGGTTAGGGGTGTGGGGATGAGGACCCAGGAGGACAGGGAAGAGGGGAGGAGGGCCCAGAAGGGCATGGGAGTGGGGAGGAGGGCCCAGGAGGGCAGAGGAGAGGGCAGGAGCTTCCAGGAGGGCAGGGGAGTGGGGAGAAGGATCTAGGAGGAAAGGGGAAAGGGGAGGAGGGCCCAGGAGGGAAGGGGAGTTTGGAGGAGGGCCCAGGAGGGCAGGGGAGGGGGGGAGGGCCCAGGAGGGCAGGGGAGAGGGGAGGAGGGCCCAG
>JAOXYA010094460.1:0-11012 GCA_028565675.1 Sorex palustris
AGCAATTGCTCCATAAGTTTTTCCAGCCCCGCACACTCAATGCTCCTTTCTTTGTTTACAGGTAAAATTTCACCTTGACTACAGTCATCAAGTATTTTGTCAGTCCATGCACCTGGCCTTACCTTTACCTTCGGAGTCTCCCCCTCACAATATGAAAGCCTAATATGAAAATAAGCTATGCAGTCCATTGCTGTTTGATCTTTCAAATCTGCTTTTTTTTTTTTTTTGCTGAGATATGATAGTTTTTAGTAGTACTGAAATCATTGATTTATATTTGCAGAGCTCTGACACAAGTTCCTCCACCACTGTCCCAAGGTCCTTTCCCCCATCCCCAAACCCTCTTAGCATCCTAGGTCCCAGTTCTATTGATTGTGCCTCCGGGCTTGTTTCCTTTGGCAAACTTCTGTTTCTTTATATTTCACGTGTCACATTTTATTTCCCTGTAAGGTTTCTGGTTTCGAGTGTAAAACTGAAATTGAATGCTTTAAGAGAAATATATAATAAAACTAATCACCACCCATCTCCCCTGGGCCCTGCCAAAAACAAACAAACAAAACACCAACCTTAAGGGCAGGCCAGAGATAGTAAGGCACTTGCCTTGCATGCAACATATGGGGTTAAAACCCTTAGACCCCATATAGTCCCCTGAGCACCGCCAGGAACAGTTGCTGAGCAGAGCCAGGAGTTATCTTAAACATTACCAGGTATGGCAGAAGAAAAAAAAAACTGCTTTTGCCTACATTTTATGCTGGAATATTCCCGTGTTAATTTCACAGCTTTGAGAAGCCACCAATAATTAATCACACTCATTCTAAGCATGCCCCATAAGACCGATACCTAAATTCACTTATAAATTGGACAAACGCACGCTATAATCCACAGAATGCAGTTTTTACTGCAAGGATTTGAGAAATGATTTTGGACATAAACACAAACAAATGCATTTTTATTCACAGAAAATGGCCACTTTAATACAAACATAACTGCCAGAGTCAGCTCACAAAGAGTAGAAAGAAAGTGCAGAAACTCCATTTTGAGAAGCCTAACATTGTTCCAAAGCAACGGAGACAAAAAGCTACCACGGGCAGTGAGGGCATCACTCATATATACACACCCTGGGTAAAGTAGCAAGGATAAACATAGGATATGTTTGAAAATACTTTATCTGCTCTGGTTACATGATTTCAAATCTGGTTTGACATATAGAAAAAGACACAATTCAATCAGATCCTTAAAACAGGGGTTTTTTAAAAAAAAAAAAAAAAAAGTCTGAGCTATCCTGCAAACTGACCCCGAAAGTCTCTCTGGCCAGCTGGGATGGCTGCTGCCAGGGAGAGCCGGCTGGGAAGGGCCCACTCCAAGTTCACTTGGGGGAAAGGCCCCCCCGGGGGGGTCACTAGTGGGGCGTCAGCCCTCATTTGTCCCCAGAGATGATTCCATGTCAGTCCCAGAGGGACAAGAGCCTAAGCAGATACAAATCCTGGTCCTGAAACCTCCAACAAGGCACTGGCTCATGTGAGCATGAGGCACTGACTGGGGAGACATGGTTCTACCCCGGAGGGAAATCCAGGAAACAGAACAGGGGGTGGCATTTACAAAGCCCGTATCTGATGAACTTCAAGTTCAATCTTGGAATTTTCAGACACTCCTCAAAGGGGTAGGCACAAAGATGCCCCAAATTACAGCCCAGGTCTCAGACGTGGTTCACCAACCCCAGAACTGTGTGTGTGTGTGTGTGTGTGTGTGTGTGTGTTTTCCACTGCCCAAAAGATTAAACATGTTCAGTGAAGTGCTTGCTTGACTTCAAATACTATAAATTAGAAGTCTGACTTAAATCATCACTTGTTAACAATGCTTTTTTAATACCCTCAATCTAGTTCCTGCTATATATGGATCTTGGGAAAACTTGAAGCAGGATAAATTAGGTAGTCATGCTGACTGATCACCATAATCTAATTCCTAAATATCAAATCTTGACTTCTCTGCATGATCAGGGGATGAAGAAGCACTTTTGATTGAGCATCAATCAATAACAGAAAGAAGCTACAATTTTTCAAAAAAAGCTTAAAACATCAAAACTTATAGGACATGATACATTTAATAGCCCTTTCCCAAGTCTCATCAATCTAAGTGCAGGAACTATTCATTAAAAAAATAAAATGGAAGTCAGGGCCTGAGTGATAGTACAGCAGGTAGGGCATTTGCTTTGCACCTGGCCAACCCGGGTTCAATCTCTGGCATCCCATATGGTCCCCAAGCACCACCAGGAATAATTCCTGAGTGCAGAGCCAAGAGTAACCCCTGAGCATTTCTAGGTGTGAGAAAAAAAAGAAAATAATAGAAGTTGGTTCATTACTTCTTAGTGTCCATTCATGCTCTTTAAAAAGGAAGACTCACTAGGAAGTCTCCAAATCCAGTGATAGGTACTCAAGTGTATATGTAGCTAATAAAACATGTGTTCCCTAACCTGTTTTTTTTTAATGAAAAACCACAGCTGACATTTATTATACTTCATTCAGTCTATAAGATAAAGTGTCAACTCTAGAAAACATTTACTTATAACTATATTAAGAGGGAAAGGAGATATAAAGAAAGTAGACCAAAATATTAACAGTGGTCATCGTTGGACAATAGAAATACATACTACTCTTTTTCCTTCTGCAATTTTTCTGTAGTTTCCAAATTTTTTTTAAAGAGCATGGAGTGCAAACAAAAGCACTGTAAATAGAAATAGGAGTAATGCTCTAAACAAAACTGAAAATAAAGTTGGTTTAATCCTACTCTTGATCAACCATCCCAATGACAAGCTGTAACTAAACCCACTCCACTCTTTAATTTTTTTTTTTTGTCTTCTTGAGTCACAAGCCGCAGTGCTCAGGGATTAGTTACTGCTGGCTCTGCCTCCGGAATCACTCTTGGCAGTGATCAGGGGACCATAGAGGATGCCCAGGATCGAACCCAGATCAACCACAGGCAAGGCAAACGCCCTCTGTGCGGCACTATCGCACTGGCTCCCTCACTCCTTTTTACAGTCCTCAATTTTTTAAAACTGACCTCCAGAAGGCCTTTATTTTTCATGTCAAAAGCCTGATTTTCGACAGCTTAGCTTAGTCTTCTGCCTTCTAGAAGAGTGATGCAAATAGCCCTGTGAGTGGAGGCATTTACTTCCTTACTTTTGTAAGAGTCTTCCAGAACAGCAAAGACAAAATCTTGTATTCTGGAGGGTCCATTCGCGAGGGATCAAGCCCTTCACTTGACAGAGAAATGGTCCTTCTGTTGGGACAATGTGTTATCTCTGAGGACTCTCCAGTCATAAATTAAACCACCACCAACCCACCCAACCCTCCCACACACCCCACTTATACAGTCTCTACTTCTCACTTATATTTCTCCACGAAGGCACCTATCTAGACTTGAGCTACACTAAAAGGCCTAAACTGGAGCATTTTATACAGCAGAACTAAAGAGACCAGAACTGACGCCTACATCAATGTACAGTGACACACTAGCAAATGGAGAGCAGTTAACAGCAGTATGCAAATTCTGTTCCATGAATGACCTACAACTCAAAAAGTCCAGTAGAGGTTCCAGATACAATATTCTTATACATCATATTTCTTAAAATATATGTTTAAGCAAGAATTAAAGCAACACGTATACTCCCTCAATATTAAGTGTATCTACTTTGGAAACCATCAGTTTGTTAATATATACCCTCATTATCTGCTATTCTTATAAAAGAAATACTTTAAATATAACCTTGAAATAAATTTAATTTGATAAAACAACATATTTCAAACACTAAGGTTCCATAAAGATATCTTACTGCAAAAACAGGGTTCCACTGCTACTTTGAAATCCACAGCAGAATAGTCATTTCTTAATCTAAATTCAATGGCGTATCCGATTTTTCACTTAGGATCCTGAGAAAATTCTAAGCAGAGTAAGCGTTCCTGGTCATGCTTCACCCTGCCACGATCCATCTCTTACTCAGACTACCGACAAGACTCCCGTCCACACGAGGACACATCTGTGCTCTCCCTCGATGGAATGTTGGCCGAGCAGGAGATGCCTGAGATCAAGTAAGCGTCCCTGAGGTTAGCGGTCCCCACCCTGCACATAGCTTCATAGTTCTTCCACTCAGCCCCACAAGGGGAAACCCGCTGAAGCCAGTCATTTAAGTGAGAAAAGATTTAAAATGAGCTTTTCCCCCTTTGAAAAGGGAGGATGTTGTCCTCTAGTAAATACGAGAGAGAGAGAGAGAGAGAGAGAGAGAGAGAGAGAGAGAGAGAGAAATTTCCTGAGAAGCAGATAGAAGGCTTGGAATGAGAAAACCTGGGCTTCATGCTTGCCCCTCAATTTTGCACCACCAGGTAATAAGCCCATTAGCAAACTCGGAGAGGCAAGGATGGGGGGATCGGGGGCTGTTTATGGGGCTCAGTCTCCAAAGCTATTCTGCTCTGTGTGCCTGAGACCCCTGGGGGGAGGGTGCAGAAACGAGGGGACACGGGCAGACGGTGCCAGTATTGCAAACATGCTGCTCTTCCAGAACTGTGGAAATTTTGGCACGGAGGGGCCTTTCTCAGTAGCTTCTTCCTCCCTCCTAAGTCCACTGTCCGCTGAGCAGAGGTAGTTGTACAAAAAAAGGCGCGGGCTGCCGGGCTGGGGGGAGACCCTCGAGTGGCAACGGACCCTCCCGGGCCACTGCCCAGGATGCGGCTCGGGGGTCTGGGTTTGGTTTTCTGGGCAGTTTCTCCCAGCTGATGGACGCTGGCCGAAGGTGAGAGGGTCGCATCTCCCGCGGCAGCTGTGGATGAGCAGAAACAGCCCCTCCAAGGCGCGGGCCGGGGTCAGTGAGGTCCCTGCAGGAGGTGAGGCGTTTGCTCATCAAGCCACCGCATGCGGGAGGGAGGGACATTGCCGGATGCGTCCCGGGCCCCTCTACTCTGCATCTTTTGGGAAAGGGGTGATTACTCCAAGGTCCCAGGCAGCCCCCACACACCCCACGGAGTAGCCCAAGGGTACAGAATGTTGGAAAGACAGCGCCCCCCCACTCCCCCCACCCACCCACCACCACACTCCGCCACCAAGCAGCCCGTGTTGGCGGGCCAGCGAAGCCCCGCGCCGGGGAGGGTCAGCGGCCAGGCCTGCTGGCCGTCACGTGATCTTCACCGGCGACTTCTTGGCGCACAGGAGGGACACGTAGGGGACGCCGATGAAGGCCCATTTCTCACTGGGCCAGAACTTGATGACGGGGCCTTGCTCGGGGATCTCGGAGGCGGCATCAAAGTAGGCGAAGCACACGCAGCCCAGGTAGGCGGCCAGGCAGATCAGGATGTGCCTGTGGAGGGGCAGACAGGTGAGACCCCCGCACACGTGCACGCGCACACACGCGCCCAGAGGGCCCTCGCATGCGGCCCAGCCACCTCCCCCGGGGCTGATGACCGTCCTGGGCCACTGCTGGTTTAGACGAGCCGAGGGTCACCCCACAGTCCCCAGAACAGCGACGGCCACATCTGGGGCAGGAGGGCCTGTTTCAGGATGCGCTAGAACACAGGCCTCTGGGCTTTACTGCGAGGAGAGAGAGAGAGAGAGAGAGAGAAACCCAAGGCCTGAGAGCAAGAGTCTAAGAGGAGGGAAATTACCGCCACCAATTACAGAGGGTAGCCGTGGCATCATTACACCCTTCAATGGGGAGTTTAGCATGATGATCTGCTTCTGCAGCTTGGGGGAAAGGGGAGGAGGAGGTTAATTTATCCCTTCTGTACTGGTAAATTGTGTTTATTATTCCTGACAACCTTTTCAGCATCTATATCCCCAACCACAGCTGGAGCTGGTAGGGCATTTGCCTTGCATGCAGCCGACCCAGGTTCGATTCCTTTGACCCTCTCGGAGACCCCGGCAAGCTTCTTAGAGTATCCCGCCCGCACGGCAGAGCCTGGCAAGCTCCCCTTGGCATTTGATATGCCAAAAACAGTAACAAAAAGTCTCACAATGGAGATATTACTTGGTGCCCACTCGAGCAAATTGATGAACAATGGGATTGCAAGCCACAATGTCTAAAAGGGGGAGAGAGAGAGAGAGAGAGAGAGAGAGAGAGAGAGAGAGAGAGAGAGAGAGAACTGCCATAGAGGCAGGCACAGGAATGTGAGAGGTATGATGGGAGGGAACCTGGGGGACACTGGTACTGGGAAATGTACACTGGTGGAGGGATGCCTGTTGGAATACTGTATAACTGAAACCCAATCATGAACAGCTTTATAAGGGTCTATCTCACAGTGATTCAATACAAATTTTTTTAATTTTTTTAAAAATCTCTTTTTTGGCAGGGTGGTGGTGGAATTCAGTCAGTGGTGCTCGAGCTACACGGGAGCTTTCCCATGCAAGGCATGGGAATCACACCAGAGCCAAAAGTTCTCATCTTATAATTTAAAAAAAAAAAAATGGAGGATGGGCATGCCAGGAATTGCACTCCAGACTTCACACCTACAAGGCACGTGCTATTGCTCAGCCATATCCTTAATCCATGATACCAATTTGTTTTGTTTAGGGGCCATACCCCGAAGTGCTTAGAGCTTACTCCTGGATCTGTGCTCAGGGATCACAGATTTATATGTGTGTATGCATGTATGTAAACAAAGTTTTTAAAATACCACGTTTCAGGCCAGAGAGATATTACAGACATCTTTTTCATTCATGCAGCAAGCTCCAGTTCATATCTCTGGCCCCATATATGGCCCTGAGAACTGCCAGGTGTCACTCCTCAATAGAGCCAAGAATAGCCCTTGAGTACTGCAGAAAAACAAACAATGTAAAAGGACCTGTTTGTATCATCTATAGAATGCCATTTTTGCTTATTAAAAGTAGAATTAGCCAAATACATTAATTTACAAATATAATTAAAAAGAATATACCATTTATCTTCTGGTGATGGAATTATGAAAGCCTTTCTCTTTTAATACTTTCATGTTGTTTAAATTTGTTATTTAAAAAAACAAATCATGTATTTTATAACTAGAACAAAAAGGTGTTTCAACATTGTACATGTTTCAAACAGAAAGCACACCAAATTTAGAAATAAATTTAGTATGAGTCAAAGTTATCACAGTCTAATTTTTTAATCTTACTTAAATTGCTAATGTGACTGAAGAATCTGGATTGATAAAAATGTTGTAACTGGGGACAGAATGATAATACAGCAGGTCGGGCATTTGCCTGGCATGCAGCCAACCCGGGTTTAATCCTCAATATTCCATATGGTCTTCTGAACACTATTCGGAGTAATTCCTGAGTGCAGAGCTAAAAGTAACTCCTGAGGACTGCCAGGTGTGGACCAAAAATTTAATAAACAAATATTAAAATGTAGGAACTTTGAATGACACTCTATTTACAAGGGTGTCCATTTGCCAAGCTCATCAAAGACTGCACTTAAAATCTGTGTATTTTATACTTTGTAAGTTATAACTCTGGATGGGGGCAGAGAAATAGCATAGCATAGTAGGTAAGGTGCTTGCCTTACATGCAAGCAACTTGGGTTCAATCTCTGGCATCCCATAATTGAATCTTACTTAAATTGCTAATGGGACCAAAGAACTGGATTGATAAAAATTTTGGTTTCCCCAGCATTGCCAGGAGGGAATGCAGACCCAAGGAGCGATCTCTGAGTGCCCTTCTCCCCTTGCAAAAAAGGAGAGAGGGTGGGTCTAACAGAGTATGTCAAGGGGGAATTCTTTCAAGCTGCACATCTTTAGGGCCTCCTGACAGAAGTCAAGCTCCTGTACCTAACAGTTTTTCCCAGTCTTTCTACTAGAATGGCTCCTAGGGTGTTAGTTCATTTACACAGGCCATTCTAAAGCTGATCTCTCCTTGCTATCTTCTGCAATCAGAGTCCTGGGAGATAGTGAGGGAAAGAGGATTCCCGGGTTGAAGCTGAAGCAATTCTAGGAAGAAAGTCACTCACTTTCCTCCTCGATTTCTGTGTGGAGGATCCTGCCTGCTATTTTGCAACCTGCTTTTGTTTGGTTATTTTTTAACCTGTGTATCCTGCACCCCGGGCTGGAGCGATAGCACAGCGGTAGGGCGTTTGCCTTGCGCGCAGCCAGCCAGTCTGAGCCAGGTTCGATTCCTCCGCCCCTCTCGGAGAGCCCGGCAAGCTACCGAGATCCTGCACAGCAAAGCGTGGCAAGCTACCCGTGACGTATTTGATGTGCAAAACACAGTAACAACAAGTCTCACAATGGAGACGTTACTGGGCCCGCTAGAGCAAATCAATGAGCAATGGGAGGACAGTGCCCGAATCCTGCACTCCACAGGTGGTTTCACCTATCAGGTGACTGTCTTGAATGACTCATGTCAATTCTCCAGACTTCAGGCTCCAGCTGTGAAGTGAGTGCAGGAGATTGCCCTGAGGTGCCAAAGAGGTACACACTGTTACCTGGTCACACTCAACCCACTCGGAACCAGAGACAGTGCAGGGTTAAGACACAGGCTTGCACACAACCCATCCTGGTTCCATCCCTGGCCCCACATAGTTACCAAGGGCCACTGGGTGTGGCCCTGAAGACGCCCCCCCCCTAAACACCACCTGGGTAATCCTCAGGGCCACGGAGCCATGGGGCCCAGGCAGCAAAGCATCCTCAAGCCCTTGCATTGAACTACTGTCCTGGTTGGGTGAGAGTCACTGGGACCAGCCTGAGCACAGCTCCCGAGGCCCATATCAAAAAAAAAAAAAAAAACCTGCAGCACCCTTGCTATGGCCACTTCACATCTGCCTCGGCTCTCACCACCTTCCCCCAGCCTAGAGATACAGCGGGCTCAGGTGACTGACTTGGTTTTCAAGCTCCATCAGGCTTGAATAATGGAGTGAGAGGTGAGAGATAAAAGCCTTCAGGCGCAAACAATGAGGTCTTTTTGCCCCGGCTCAGCCTGCTCCCTGGCGCTCACCCTGCTTTTGACTGTGCTTCTGAACTGTCCAACAGACTCCTTGATGAGGGGGACGCTCAGGCTCTGCCCTGTGCCATGTTGGCACCTGGCAGGGGAACCGGGGTCTGAGCCCAGTGCAGACTGACCCGTCTCCCCACCCCTCGCCGTGGGCAGGGCTTACCACACGCAGTGCAGGTAGGGAAAGTGGAAGGCCGACAGCAGCTCGCAGAAGGCCCGGTCACTGATCCAGCAGAAGAGGGCGAGGGTCCACCAGAGGCCAGAGAAGAGGCCCAGCTTAAACACGCGCACGTTGTCACACCTGCATCGGGGGCCAGAGAGCCACATGCGGTCAGGGAAGGTTTCTGCCCACGGCACTGGCCACCCCCTGGTTCTCACCTCTTCCATGTCGGTTCCCTCCACGTGCTCCTGACTGTAGGTGCTCCCATCAGACTCACGCCCCAACCACCTCTCCGCAGGCCCACCTGAGGTCTGATACAGTTCCTAGCTTTGTGGTTGGCATCTCTTCTCTTTATTTTTGTGTTCTGGGTCACAGTTGGCTGTGGGTTTTTTTTTGGGGGGGGGGTGTCACAGTTCCTGGTTCAGTGCTCAGAGATCACTCCTGGTGGTACTCAGGGGGCCCTATGGGGTGCTGGGGATGAAGCAAGGCAAACACTAACCCCTGTCCTGTCTCTATGCCTCCAGAGTCAAGTCCCAAGTGTCCATAACCAACTCCTAACCCTTTGCCCTGCCTTGAGCCCCACGGCATGTGCCATTCCTCTCAGTGAGTCCAGGCCTTCAGATGGTCAGGCCAAGAACATTAGCGTCACCATTCTTTCTCATACAGACTGCATCCAATCCGTTAGCTTGACCTTAAACACATCCAAAATCTATATCTTCCTGCCCCCTCCACTCATCCCAAATTCCATCAGTTTGTTAGGTCTGGGGCCACACCCAGTGGTACTCAGGGATCACCCCTGATTCTGTGCTCAGGGATCACTGCATAGTAGTGCTTGGGAGATTCTATGTAGTGCCACGAATCAAAGCCAGGTCAGCTGCATGCAGGGTAAGCACCTTGCCCTTGTGCTAGCTCTCCAAACCCCACTTGTGGCTCTTTCCCGAGTTATTTAGGCCCTCCTCTGTCCTTGCTGCTGGAGTCAATTCTCAACCCCCGGCACAACGCCCCCACATCCTTAAATCATCTAGAGCCTGAGGCCCCCATATACTGGCTTCCCCGCTCTGCGGAGTCAGTCAAATGTCTCTGAGTCAGGCCTTTCCTTGACCACCCATCTTAATGGCTGCTTCACCTGTCTCTCCTCCCTTACAGGAGCCTCCCTGCCCTTGCTTCCAGCTTGTAATTTCTTCTGAGGTGATTATTGCCCCGCTGACAGTCTTTAGTCATTGACGATCTGGTTCTGTGCGCTCCAGCCCCTTTCACCAAGGGACATGTAAGCAGCTCACCCTGTCACCCGGCACCTGGCACACAGCAGCTAGGCTGCGTTTGCTGGATAAAGGAATGAGCTCTAACTTTTGGAATGCACCGGGACAAACTTTCCCTCAGAAATAAACCTCAGAAGCCCAAAGGAAACTAACACTGCCCTTTTCTTTCCTTGTTACTCAGAAGCTCAAGGAGTGACACCGGGTCCTTTCAGATGCCCCATGCAGTCCCCTTCCCCCAGCTGACCGCTCTCGATCCATCAAGCTCTCTCAGACTCCGACTCCCACCCAACACCTGGGCCCCTGGAAGGAGTCATTTTGACCTGTTCCCCTTTGTGAACAAATAAGTTGTGTCAGAGCCAGTCCGGCTAATATCTCTATCAGCTGCCTGCAGCAATATCAGCAAAGGTACCCTAAAAATTGTGCTGGGATTTTACCCCAACACTCCTATATAAAGAAACAAACAAAAAAATGTGCTGGGCATCCAGTTCCAAAGACAAGCTCACACTTATATTTAAAAAGTTGCCGCCCTCTCCTCTCTGGAAAGAAAGATGGCGGCCGCACGGGAGGCCCGCGGACAGCAGGTTTGAGCCGGGGGTCGGGGGCAAAGACCTCATGGGAAGGGGGGCGTTCTGGTCCGTCCTTCACGCCCTACC
>JAOXYA010094474.1:0-11012 GCA_028565675.1 Sorex palustris
GCTGCCGAGAGTATTCGATATGCCAGACACAGTAACAACAAAGTCTCCAATGGAGACGTTACTGGGCCCGCTCGAGCCCAAGATGTGACGTTTCTAAACACATTTTACTGAAAGGAAGCAACACACTGATTGGCCTTTTCCAGTTTGGGCAATGCCAGGGAAGAGAACTCAGGGCGCCACCAACCTACAATCAACTGCTGTGCTTCACCCCTGCCTTTGACTTCCTTTTGGTCAAAAGTTCCTTATCTCACCTGAGTCTGGCACCCTGAACAATACTTCTTTAGAGCTCTCTGGGTCAAACAGCCCCAATCACATACTGTCATTTTCCTGCACCTTTTAAGAATGTGCAAACTGTATGGTAAGAAGTAGCCATGCTACAGAGTTCATTTGGGATGCTTAATTCAGCAAAGATTTACTCAGGACGCTTTGCAGTTCACACATGAGAATACTTACTGATTTCAGCAGCCGGATTTCATCAAGTGCTGTTTCAGTGTAATGTTCAGCACTTTTAACTACTTTCATTGCTACAAACTTCTTCCCCCTATGAAACACAAATAGGCAATTAAGACTAAGCATTCTATACTTCAGGAAGCCAAGATTTAGCTAAACCCAAGAGCCAGTGACAGAACTACCACCATTCATTTCCTGGTTCCTTTCACTCAAGCATATGCTACTTCTCTGTGATCCCTTGGAACTGGCCAGATTTCATTTACAGGAAGAAAACCTGTTATCAGGTCACGTGAGCCACCAAACACTTTCCCCAATTTAAAATTTCCCTTCTGAATGTCACCCTGAAATCAAGTGAAACCATGAAATGGTTTACCTAAGGGGAAAAACCCCACAGATCACGAGCATCCTTCATATCTATACGGGAAAGAACTGAAAGGTAAAAACACCTTCCTATGAGTAACTAGACAGAAGAAATGCCTGAGAGAAAACTAATGTGTAGATAACACTTACTATCATATTAGATATGTAAGACTTGTTTTGGTTCCACATCTGGCTATGCTCAGGGACCACTCCTGGCAATGCTCAGAGGACCACATGAGGTGCCAGGATCAGCCATGTGCAAGGCAAGTGCCTTACTATACTATCCCCTCTGCCCTCACTTACTGTTCCATCCCTCTGTCCTCACATCCCTCTGTCCCTAGAGAGAAAACTTTTAGATAAAAAATTTAATGCTAGGAGCTGGAGCAATAGCACAGTGGGCAGGGCGTTTGCCTTGCATGTGACTAACCTGGGTTTGATTCCCAGCATCCCATATGGTCCCCTGAGCACCGCCAGGAATGATTCCTGAGTGCAGAGCCAGGAGTAACCCCTCAGCATTGCTGGGTGTGACCCAAAATGCAATCATAATAACAAATAATGCTAATTGCTTGTGATTTGTACAAAGCTTTATATATCTCACAAATCCAAATATAAGAAAATAATTCGACAAGTTCGCCCATATTAGAAGTTCCCAAACATATTTGACTTACCACAATCTTTTCAGAAAAAAATTTTTTTTCTCAGTGCTGCCTGGTGGTTAAGTGACAAAGAGAAAGCAACCATCGTACTTGAGGCTAATTACTACCCCCCTCTTATGCTATGACTCCCCCACTCCTGCCTCAGAGGGTGGCATTTGGCATCGCTGGTCTAAGGCATCACCAAAAGTCAATGCTACTCCAGGGAGAAAAATTACAAACATTTGTAGAACATTGAACACAGGAGTTCCATGTGCCTTCCTTCACAGATAGAACACAGATTCTCAACAACAAAATACAAAACAATCAGGCAAAATCAGCAAAATCAAGAAATCAGTCCAGAGCCGTCATTTTTTGGAAAACAGTTTGAAAATTTACACATCGCCAAACTAATGAATTGACTGGGTCACTAGAACTTACTGAATATCCCATGATAACCACACTGTTGAAAAGTGTCCCCAGCCCAACTTTCGGATCACATGGTATCTCCCATTGAACAGATCTCCAATTTTCACAAGATGGTAACCTCCTGGAAAAGAGCAGGAAAAGAGCCACTGAATTAACAAGAAAAAGTATCTCACACCCCATTTCAATACTTACCAATCACATGTTTTAGTTCTAGTAACTGAAATTTTTTTGGTGGTTCTTTTGGGACTGTACCTTGCTCTGTGCTTGGGGCACCAGGCAGTACCAGGGATCAAACCTGGGCCTCCCACATGCAAAGCAGGAGGTCCGCCCTTTAAACTTTTTTAGCTGGAGGGATGGCTCAAGAGGCTGAATGCATGCTTTGCCCACAGGAGGGTCTGGGTTCCATCACTGGCATCACTGGGAACCTAAGAAAAGCTGGGAGTAGCCCCTGAACACTGCAATAGTGCAGCAGGTAGGGTGTCTGCCTTGCATGCAGCCAGTCCAGGTTCGATCCCTGGCATACCATAAGGTCCCCTAAGGACCATCAGGAGTAATTCCTGAGTGCAGAGCCAGAAGTAACCCCGGAGCATTGCTAGGTGTGACCCCAAAAAGCCAAAAGCCAAACCAAAACACACAATTCCCCCGTAACAAAAAATTTCAACAAAAACTTTTAAGTCGGGGGCTGGAGCAATAGCACAGCGGGTAGGGCATTTGCCTTGCACGCGGCCAACCAGGGTTTGATTCCTAGCATCCCATATGGTCCCCCGAGCACCGCCAGGAGTGAGTCCTGAGTGCAAAGCCAGGAGTAACCCCTGAGCATCACCGGGTATGATCCAAAAAGCAAAACAAAAAAAAAAAAAAACAAGTCAAGTCATTTACCAGTTATTACTGAGCTCAAGTTACCACAAAAAAAAAAAGAAAGAAAGAAAAAAAGAATTACTGATTTAGAAGGAATAAGGCGTACTTTGCAGAACCAATAGTTTAAAAAAAAAAAGCTACCCTTTAAGGAAGTTGTGGCACATACATGATGAAATCCTATGCAGTCACAAGGAAAAAACAAGTCTGCAACTCATGGCAACTTGGGTGGAACTAGAAGGTATCATGCTGAGCCAACCAAGCCAGAGGCGGAAGGACAAATACAGGATATGAGGAATAAATCAATGCAAGCACAGTATTGCAGGCGCTACGTTAGAGACCTGGAATAGCAGGGAGGGGAACAAGGAGGCTGACGAGGAGGACCATGGGAGCACTGGTGGAAGATCAGGAGCACATATGGGGGAGGTATGGACCACAGGGGTCAATCAATCAACCGAGGGGGAAAGGTCAAACTGGAGGTGATCCAGGGGCAATGGGTAGAAGGTCACGGGCTTCGGTCACCACAGACTTCAACACTACTGTAACCCTATCATCTAAACTCCCATTTTTAAAAAGTCGCCCTCAAACAAAAATAAGGCAATGTATCACAATATTCCTATTCAATAATCAACAGACCTTAAGCATATTAAGTCTATTTGCAGTTGCAGGTTCAGGAATTTCTCTTGAAAGGGCACTAAATTCCTTATAGTTTTAAAAACAACAACCCAGAAATGTCTCTAAAATCAACAAAAATAACAAAACAAATCTGGGGAAGGCTGCCATCGGTGACAAGAATCACGATATTTTGGTACTTCTCTGCCTGCTGAGAATGAGAAAGGTCTTTTCCCCCCTCCTGGATTTTCAGGAAGATACTCTGGTGTAAACTGCTGCCCACAAATTCTGTAAAATTTCTTCAGATAGAAAAGGTATGCGGCAGCTCCATGTTTAACAGGTTGATGCCGTCACTGCTACCTGTGTTCATTCAACCACATTCAAGTGTGAGCCACTGGCGGTACTTGTTCAATACCTAATATTCTATTTTAATTTTTCCTAGCAATCATCAAGAAAAGGAAATAAAAAGATGTGTATGTTAATATCACCCAAAAGTAAACACTGATAACGTATTTCCCACCCAACTCTTCCAATTACTTGTTTTACTGATTTCATTATGGTTTTTCTTTTCCTTAAAAAAAAAAAAAGTACATGGGGCCGGAGCGATAGCACAGCAGGTAGGGCGTTTGCCTTGCACATGGCCGACCCGGGTTCGATCCCCGGCATCCCATATGGTCCCCCCAAGCACCACCAGGAGTAATTCCTGAATGCAAAGCCAGGAGTAACCTCTGAGCATTGCTGGGTGTGACCCAAAAAGAAAAAAGAAAAAAGTACATTTCTCAGGGGAGAAAGAGTTAAAAACAAACATTAAACCGTTTAAACAAATCAAGTCAAGCTAAGTCCTCTACATGTGAGAAAAGGGTGACAGACAGAGAAAGCAGACAGCATCAACCAACTGTTTACAATGACACACCAGTCAAACGAGAAACTGCACAGATGGAGCTGGCCTGTCAGCACTGCTCCTCGCTGTCTTACCTTTACAGTAATCATTAGGATCTTCTTGTTCGTCATCGTCAGATCCCAAAATCTCCTCCTCTTGCTCTGGTAGATCACTCTCAGAATGGGGAGCAGAGCCTCTGTGCTGAGTTTCAGGTCTAGGGAAGAATACAAACAGAACTTTAAGAAAATGCCAGATCTTGTTAGGAGAAATGGCCTGGTGTTACATCTCCAAAAGAACACAGTACCACTGAACCTTCCCTGGCACGCTGGTCTCCTAGGCCTCCGTCAGAATGGGGAGGGCGGATTCCCTTTCTGCCCACTGCCCGACCTGACACCGTCCAGCCTAGAAATAGCCCCGCTGCATAACTGAAGCATGTCAAACTGCCAAGCCACTGAACTGTTCCAGATCTACTGCCTGTGACTGCGACAGCTGACGTTTCAAAAATTTCATAGTACCAGCAGCCCAGTAGGACCACAGCAAAAGCTGCGCAGAAGCACCAAGCTCAATAAGCCTGAACGATAGGACAGGACACTCCACTAGCACCGACCAGCACAGGAGAGCCTTGGACGGGGATGCTAGGAACACCGCTTCAGTCTAGAACAATCATCACAAACGGACTCTTCCTGGTAAGTTTTGATTAATTCCATTTGTCTCTGTGCTGTAATAAACAATATGGAATAAATCTATGTCTGCAAGAGGGCAGGCTAAGGTGGTGGGTCAGCCATGTGCAAAACAAACGCCCTATCTGCTGTACCATCACTCTGGCCCAGTCTTATTCTCAATTTTTGGGGCCACATCTAGCAGTGTTCAGGGGACCATTTGGTGTGGCAGAGATTGAACCTGGTTAGCCACGTGTGTAAAGCAGCTGCCTTAGCCCTTTTACTATCTTTCTGCTCCCCAGACCCATAACAAACCAATTATTTAAGCATGCCCATTTTTTTTAAATGTGTTTGTGGGAGATGGAGTGATAGTACAGCAGGTAGGGCGTTTGCCTTGCACGTGGTCAACCAGGGTTCGATTCCCAGCAACCCATATGGTCCCCTGAGCTACCGCCAGGAGTAACCCCTGTGCACCGCTGGGTGTGACCCAAAAAGCACTACAGCACTGTCCTGTTCTCTCGTTGTTCATTGATTTCCTTGAGTGGGAGCCAGTAATGTCTCACAATAAACTGTGAGACTTGCTGTTAGTGTTTTTGGCATATCAAATACGTCACAGATAGCTTGTCAGGCTTTGCAGGCGAGACTCTCAGTAGTTTGCCAGGTTCTACAAGAGGGGCGGAGGAATTGAACTTGGATCAGCTGTGTGCAAGGCAACGCCCTAGCTGCTGTGCTATCACACCCAAAAAGCAAAAAAAAAAAGTGTTTGTGAAGAATGTAAACAAAAGTTACACAAATATTAATTTGGTATTTAATTCTCTATGTACACTTACAAGTAATTTAGGGGGTGAGATAGTACAGTGGGTAGGTGCTTGCCTTGCTTGTGGCCAACCTGGACTTGATCTCAGGCATCCCATATGCCCTGCTTCCCTGCACCGCGAAGGGTTCGTTCTTCAGCTTGTCATGCATGCAGCTGGCCCAGGTTCAAGCCAGCATCACATATGGTTCCCCGAGAGCCACCAGGAGTGACTCCTGAGTATTGCCGGGTGTGGCCCGGGAGCAAAGCAAGACACATTTTTTGATATATTGTACTTTCATAAAAAGTAAAAACCCTGGTTTGCCTAAAGATACCCTTAAATATAGAAAATATTCACAATACATACATCTGACAGAGGACTTGCCCCCAAATTAGAAAAACTCAGCAGAGCATTAAAAGCTTTTTATAACTTTATACAGTAACAAAACATCCCAATAACATATGAGCAGAAACTACGGACATTCCAACACCAGCAGTTCTTCATGAGGAAAGGCCCTGGATGGACAGTAGCAGCAAGAGGGGTGGGGGTGGGGTGGGGGTGGAAAAAAGGCAAAAATATAAGCAGACCTGGAAACAATTACTTGGATTTTTACAAGAGGCCCCTGTGTGCATAGATGAGGCTCAAACTAGAAGCCAAGAGCATAAGTGAGTTAGTCTAATAACCTACAACTGTGTGCCACCTTTAGGAGAGTATGTCATAGCATAATTTTTAATTACCTAGTTAGGCAAAATTCAAATATTTTATCTTCTGCAGAACTTTTATGACCCCAGGCATTCCTCTTTTATTTTGGGGGGGGCTAGGGGCAACACCTGGCTGTGCTCAGGGGACCACGTGGGAAAGTAGGAATTAAACCCAGGTCAACCGTGTACAGGGGGGTGCTACCTGGGTGCAGTCCCCCTGCCCTGCACCCATTCCCTGTACCCCCTTTTAATTAAACCTGCTAAAATATGTTCTTATACATAATAATTGAAATACTGAGGGTTTCGTGGTGACATGACACGAAACGCTAGGATGTCAGAGTTCCAGCAAACTAAAGGGATGACGATGTCTTGATTTCTAAGGTGAATGAAGCAGTATCATACTAGCTAACCAACTGCAACAGTAAGAAAAAGTGTTACATTCGCCATGGAAGAGTTCAAGACTACTTTTTTTTTGGGGGGGGTACAGGAGTATAGTACACAAAACCTCAAACTAGGACAAAGGAACACGAGGCAGAGACTGCTGCAGGAGCCGCCCTCTGCCTTTCTGGCAAACATCCTCGGCCCCCTCTTCTTGGAGGGGTGGGTCTGGTCCTGGAGAACCGGGACACAATCCAGCATGGCACGGTCATGAGCAGGACGAAGCTCTGGGTCCCGGTGCATCATGGAGAAGAGCCAGATTAAACAGCCAAGGACACAGTCAAGAGTTTACACTGGAAATACGTTCTGTTTGGGGGGGGGGCGCCTCCCAAACAGTGCTCAGAAGCCTGGTGACCTCCCAGCGGCTCTGCAAGGGCCCGAGAAGCTTTGCCACCTGGGCCTACTCAGGGCCATCTCGGAACACCGGCCTCCTGCGTGCTGACAGCAATACATAGGGACCACAAACATAAACCCTTCTATTCTTTGCCATCTTGATGGAGAAACACATATCTCAAGGGGCAAAGTGTCTTCTACTTGAATGTGACCGTCTGGTAGCTCTGCTGGTTGTGTGAAATGGCTGAGCAAAGCAGGGGATCACCGGCTGGAACATCCAAGGGAGTGTGCTGTGGGAATGAAGCCTGGGTCAGCCTGTGTTAGAAACGCACCCTAAATGCTGTGTTTATTATCTATTATCTACTCGTCCAAGAAATCATCTCTCAAGCCACATATTACTTTGCTTTTGTCAGTCACTACCACACACACACACACACACACACACACACACACACACTATATCCATATGCTTATTTTTCACTACCATAGCATGATACTTTTGTATTAGTAGCCTCTGGGGTGAATCCCTTCCAAACGGGGATGTAAAGGGCTGCATTCAAGGAGAGGCACCCTAATTCATTTTCTTTTTCATTTGTCTGAAATTTCTATAACCTTGCTCTGAATGGAGCAGGGCAAGGCCTCAAACCATTTCATAATGTTCTTGCAAGCACTGTAGGAATGCACAGGATCACTCCAGACCCCAGCACGCTGGAGGCTTGCCATGGACACCCTAAGCTTCAATCAATCATTTGCCTTCTAAGCCCGAAGGGTTATTGGGGTGGGGGTGGGGGTGGGTGGGTTAAGACATTTGCCTTGCACGTAGAATGTGATTTCTTTGCATAGGGATATACTGACATTCCCTAACCACTTTTATATTTGCATCAACCACACATACTTGTATCAATCATACTTTCTAGTTGGTTACTTTCAATTTGGTGTGGACGGTGGTATGTAATCCTTAAATTATTGCGGTATACTACAGCAAAGAAAAAAAATACATAGAAATCACTGAGAACTAGGTAGAAAGCAGTGAGGAAAAGTTCCGAACAGCTCCAAACTGGAATCAACCCCTCGAACTTAACAACCTCCCACGCACTGAGAAATCGCCAACTGTGGCTGTGTGTGCCATTCAGTCTCTCTCACAAGCACGTGAAGGTTCTAATTTGACCATAATGTCATCAGCACCCCCCTCAGCCATTATGTTATTTGTATGTATTCATATATAACTAGTCTATGTCAGTATATTTCCTAATTCTGTCTACTGAGATTGGTGAAATGAAAAGGGGTGCCCAATGAAATTTAGCAAAGCAGCAAATAAAAAAATTTTGGCAATTAGACCAGTTTTCCAGGCTTGTTTTGCTGAATGCTCCCCCCCCCCAACCTCCCACCAAATAAAACCAGAAAACATACCCCAAATTGCAGCTGAGGCTCCAATCAACCCTAGATCATTTCACACAACACAACAGTACTACCCACTCTGGGCAACACTGAGCTGGACATTGGTTTCAACAAACAAACAAACAAACAAACACCTCACTTAGGACCAACAAAGGGGTGCTCTTTGCAAAAGTGGATTTTTTTGGGGGGGATAATGTCTGTTTTGGGGTCAGACCCTGCAATGCTTAGGGGACCATATGGGGTGTCAGGGATTGAGAACCAGGGTCAACCAAGTGCAAGACAAACTCCTTTCTTGCAGTACTATCGCTTGGTTCCCTGGAAATTTCTTGTCCAGGACAGGAAAAGCACGCAGAAATCTTAAGTCCCTGCTTAAACAGAAGCAAAGGTTCATAATGTAGGTTGAAGAAATAAAATCAAAGGTAAAGTGAACTCTTAAGTTCTGAATCTAAAAATGACATCAAAAGATTTGAGACAACAGAAAACCTAAATATTGTCTGACTTATTTGGTGACACTAAATGATAATATTCATCATTTGAAGCACACCTGATGGTACACAGGGGTCCATATGCAATAGGTGGGATTTGAACCAGGTCAGCTGCATGCAAGCAGGCAAATGCTGTACCTCCTGTAGTATCGCTCTCATTTCTTAGGTGAGATGCTATGTTATTAAAAGAAAATGTTACTCTTAGAAGGTACACACCAAATATTTAGAGGTGATGAATCATGGAATGTGTAATTTCCAAGTGGTTCAGCAATATGAAAAAACAAAACAAAACAAAACCCTACTGCTGAAAACAGCTTTATTCATAAAGCTCCCTTTTGGAAATAATCTAAATTCATTGAAAAAAATGAATAGATAAGAGGATAAACAAATTTTGGCTATATACCATGTAAAAATGTGTTAACAAACATGAACCCACAGAATATGGTTGGAGCTTACAATCATTCTGTCAAGTAAAAGTCAAACACAAAAGAATACTATAAATACTCAAATTCAATCCCCAGCATCCCATAGGATTGATCCCCCGAACACCGCCAGGAGTAACCCCTCAGCATTAGAGATGCTAAAAAGTATGACAAGAATGGTGAAGGACTTAAAACTTTTTACAAATTAGGGGCTGGAGTGACAATACTGTGGAGAGGGCGTTTGTCTTGCTCACGACCAACCTGGATTCGATTCCCAGCATCCCATACAGTCCCTGAGCACCACCAGGAGTAATTCCTGAGTGCAGAGCCAAGGGTAACCCCTGTGCATCGCTGGGATTAAAAAAACAAAAACAAAACTTTTTACAAGTTAAAAAACATGTAATTCCTAACAAAGTTGTGCGGTCAAAGAAGATCACACAAAAATAATCATATATAAAAGCATTTTCAAACTCACACATACATAATTTAATAGGTTTTGAAACAGACAGTATTTCTATCAGACTGCCAAAAATGTGTAACATTCTGTTGGCAAACGAACACTCTGGTACACTGCTAGTAAGAATGTTTAATAATTCAATCACGCCGAAAGGAAATCTGGCCAATACTTGGTAAGAACATCCACAGGATGGATCTTTATCTGCTTTATGAATGAGAAAGGTCTGTATGCAGGGACAAGAGTGATATTCTGAATATACTGAACTAAGAAAAACAGAACACCTCTGCAGAGTTCATTTTTCGGAGTCACAGTAACGTGCCCTACCACTTCCAAAACACAAGCCTGAGAAGATGCCAAAGTGGAACAGAATGTTAACAATGAACCCTCGTTGTATGCCAAATGTCACCTTATTGGTTTTGACATTCTGTAAAAAAGAATTTGCATGCAATTTTTGGCTTTGGGACACACCCAGTGGTGCTCAGGGCTTACTCCTGGCTGAGCTTGGGGAACCGTATGTGATTCCGGGAATCAAGCCCAGAGTGGCCACATGCAAGCACAGCGCCCTTCCCAGAGCATTACTGCTCCAGCTCTACAGGCCATTTTTAAAAACTTTACCACCCCCTTCCTCCCAAACAACAAATTCTATCTTCTCTTCCATATACATTTCTACACTTTTCTCCTACTCCCTCACCCACTGCTAGTAAGAACAGAGAGTCAACTGGCAAATCTAAAGAGATTAAGTACTAACATTACAATGTTTCATTTCGTATTCTGGTAACTATACTGTGATTAAGTGTTTACTTTAAGCATTTAGATTTAAAGGTTTTTTTTTTTTCATCTGAGTAACTGAGTAGCCAACTTTATTTTCTGGCACACTCACTCTTATGGCAAACAGTCACTAGATGGCGATGTGATTTCTTCAACTTTTTAATCCCAGAGGCTGGCTTTCTATAAACATTTCAGAATCAATTACATTTGGTAGTTTAAAAAGCATTTAAGGGGGCTGGAGCAATAAGGGGGCTGGAGCAAGAGCACAGCGGGTAGGGCGTCTGCCTTGCACACGGCTGACCCGGGTTCAATTCCCAGCATCCCATATGGTCCCCTGAG
>JAOXYA010094502.1:0-11011 GCA_028565675.1 Sorex palustris
TTTGGTGCTCCCTTCTCTATCTGAGCTGCCCTTTCCTCTAGAATGCCCGGCTGGCCTCTAAGCTATGGAGTAATCCTTCTGGTGTTGATCTCAGTTATTCTTGGGTATTAATCTCATATTTTGTTCAGGCACTCTTGAGGGCTCCTCCTCCAGCCCTTTTTGCTCCTAGCTCTGTGACTTTCCTTTAATTCCTCCTCTGTCTACTTAGCTTTCAAACCACAAGCTACTGACAAGTAATGCTATTTTTCCTTTAAAAATCTACTACTTGATTCCACTTCTCTATCAGGAATACTTTCTCATGCACACAGATTTCAGCCTGGCTTAATTCTTTGAAATTGTTTTACTCATTTTCCTCCACAAAAGCCTTAGGTTAGACAAATGCGTTTTATTCAAAATGACACATCTGATTGATGCTTCATCCAGTCTTAAGAAAAGTTGCTCTTTGGGAAAAGCTGTCTGTGGTATATTGAGTAGTGACATGATCTGAAAGCTTAATGCATAACAGAGGATCAGAGCCCCTTACTGCTGTCTCCGAATGGGTTAGGACAGCTCTCCATGTCAAATTATTAAAATATTAAAATTATATTTAATAAAATATACTTAATATTCCAGAGTTGAAAATGTATATAAAATGAGATATGGGAGGCTGGAGTGACAGCACAGTGGGCAGGGCATCGCATTGCATGTGGCTGACCCGGGTTCAATTCCCAGCATCTCATATAGTCACCCAAGCACCACCAGGAGTGGTACCTGAGTGCATGAGCCAGGAGTAACATCACCAGGTGTGACCCAAAAATAAAAAAAAAATAGAATAGGTATTTTTATTTGTATTCAATAGCTCTAATTTTCCTGCTTATATAGGTCAAAATCAAATAGCTATCATCAATTGGCCCTTACTAATTTATTTTCTCATCATTCTATTTGCCAGTTCTAAAAGTTTTGTTGGAATAAGCAATACAAGTAAATGTGTTATATATTTAAGGGAACAGGGTAGAATTGGGAGGGAAACAGGATATTGGTAGAGGGAAGGTCACACTGGAACACTTAATGCTTAAAACAACTGTATAATGAACAGTTGTTTGTAAATTATGATGTTTTAAATAAAAATTAATTATAAAACCAAACTATTTTAGTTTTATTTCAGTTATTTAATTTTTAAACATATTTTATGATCTTGATATTTGTAGAAATAAAAATTTAAAGGTCTTTTTTTTTCACAAAAGGCACTTGTTCACTAGTTTGTCCAAGTGTTCTTCTACTTTTCAAGATCTATACAAAGTACCTCACTTTACTTATTTTATTTCTTTTTATAATATGAATTGATCAGTCCTCCACCTTAACCATATATGTGGCTAAGTTCAGATCCTATGAATAGTCTGCACTTCACATGAAGATAAAGCTAGCTGGTACAGATCCTGGGCTCAATCAGCTTAACTTTTTCTGAGAAGGATTAATTAAAGGTCTAATTAACTATTCTAAGAAGGAGAATTAATTGAGCACAAGTTTTGTATTCAATGATGTGACAGTGAAGAAATCCCTGGCATCTAATGCTCCAAACACAGATTCACCATTTAGCTACCAGTCACAGGAAAACTCCCTAACATGAATCCCAAATGCATGACATTCCTAAAATGAAACTTTCACAAAGAGACAATAAAAAGTAGCCTCAAACTGGGAGCCAGAACCATAGTACAACTGGTAGAATAATTGTCATACATGCCACAGACCTGGGTTCAATCCCTGGCACCTCAGATGGTCTCCTGAGCTCACCATGAGTGATCCCTGAACACAGAGCAATGGTAAGCTGTGAGCATGGGTGTGACCCTGAAACCAAATAACAAAATATAACAAAGAAAACTTTTAGGGTGAGATAGATAATGTAGTGGGCATGCAGTCAACCTGAATTCGATCCTCAGGGTCTCATAAGGTCTTCGAGTCCCACCAGGAGTAATTCCTGAATGAAGAGCCAGGAGTAATCCTAAACATTATGGTCCAAAACAAACAAACAAACAAAAAATAGCCCCATAGTTAAAAAAAAATGGAGACAATGGTAGAGGGAAGGTGATGTGGTGGTGGAATAGGTGCTGGAATATGAGTGTCTGCAACAAATTATCATGATCAACTTTGTAAACCATGCTGTCTAGATAACAGGTGTTGTGTGGAGGGGTGGAGTGTACCTCCAAACTATAATCAAAAGCCCCTCTTTGGAGACTTTTTGACTAGTGTATCATTTAATAAATGGTCTTTGTTCTCACCTAAATGTCTCACTAAAAAGTACATTCTTAAGGTTCAGGCCTGAGGAGTTTCTATTTCATAGTATATATGACAGAGTATATGTCTTATATTTATATGTTGTTTTGCAGTTTCCAAGATGCTTCCTCATCAATTATTATATTTGAAATTCACATAAGTTCTTGAAATTTACACCAAATTCTTTAGGCTTAATGCTTTCTATTTGGTGACACAAAGGCAAGGGGTTGGTCTTGGGTCCTTCGGGGGTGGTGAGGTGAAATTGAAAGGTGCACGTCAAAATTATAAATGTCAACACCATTGTAACACATTAATTGTAGCAAAAAAAATCTTGATTTTTATGTTCATAGAGAGGAGAAAGGGAAGTCAGTTTTTTCCATGTTCATTCCATTTTATTGTCCATTTTAACACTAAAAGTTTGTGAAAAGAAATCAAAAGGAGCAAATTATTTCTTCGAATAAAATTGAGGGAAGTGAATTTGCACACATTTATTTTTGTAAGCCATAAAGAAAAAAACATTCCACTTTAGGAAAGTTTGTAGCCCTAGCTCACCCACATTTCAGCCACTATGCATTACAGCCTCTCAACAAAATTAACAATGGCGTAGAGGCTGATGGCAGTAGCTGTAAAGATGAGGCAAAACATTCACCAAACACAGATACTAGCCAACCCAAAAATCTTATAGAAGCAGGCAGCAAGAATTAAAAGACTGACTTCATTACTAAAACTCAGAAAATCTGTGAAGGTTGAAATATTGACACTCCTCCCATTCATACCTTGTCCTAAAGGATGAGGATTCATCCTTAATGAGAATACTTAGTTCAGTCAAGGGACTGTGTGTCCCTCTTGTCATCACCTATAAGTTTGCTTCTTGGTACCAGAAAAGCTAGTTTGGGGGAACATGAGTCTGACATCTGCCCAGGTTGATAGCCCTTAATAAAACTATTTTTTTTCCTCACATTAATACTTGTTTCTTGAACATGGGCCTTTGAAAGAGGCTACCATCAGTAACATTACTGGGTCAGTAACGTTATCACTGTCTTAGTAACTTACATTTCTTTGTAAGTTGGACGGTTTCTGCTTCAGAGAAATGGAGCATGCACTCAAAGCATGCATTTTTCTTGTTGAGTCAGGATGTTAGAAATTGCCTTGTGCCCAACAAAGACTTTGCTAGTTTAAGGATGACTTTAATTTAAAAGTTTTATTGAAAATAGTCTGTCGGTCACAATGATATAGCCAACATTTGAATTGGGGGGGATGAGGAGAAGCTAATCAGACCTCTCTTTGTGCTGGCTGCTTTCTCTAAACTTCATACTCTGTACCAGGCCAAGAGACAGTAGATCGAGTAAGGCCTTGCATGTAGCTGACTAAATTTGATCCCTGACACTGCATATAGTTCCCCAGCACTGCCAGAACTAATGCCTGAATGCTAAGACCTGAGAACTACCCAATATGGCAAAAAATAAACTTCAAAAATAGACATCAAACACTGAAAAATAAAGATGATTTTCCTCTTTCCTCCAGGCAGCAATGGCATTTTATTTTGATCTTAAGACATAGACTTACTCACAAGCTTAAAGGTTAGTGACAGAGCACATCATAGAACAAAATCTTTTCTCTTTCTATAAAAATAACTCAAGTGATTCCATTCCAAAGTCTGAAAAGAAAATTTTAAAATGCAGCGTCATTCTGCATGTTATATCTTTTCTTGTAAATCACATCAAGACCAGGAAATTAAGAAACAAAGGCCAGGGGCTGGAGAGATAGCACAGAGGATAGGAAGTTTGCCGTGCACACAGCGGACCAGGGTTCGATTCCCATCATCCTATATGGTCCCCTGAGTATCTCCAGGAGTAATTTCTGAGTGCAGAGTCAGGAGTAACCTCTGTGCATCGCCGGTGTGACCCAAAAAGCAAAAAATAAAATAAAATAAAATAAAAATAAAAAGACCTTCGTGGTGCACCTTCCTGTTGCAGTGCCTGGAGCATTGCTGCAAAGGCAACAAGTTGCACCTGGAGCGCGTGGGGGGGGGGGAGGGGGGCAGGGTCTGAGTCGCTGTTGGTCCTGTTGCTGGTTTTATCTGCTCTGCTAGAGGCACAAACCCAGTTCCCGTAGCCTCAGTCTCTCTACTTCCAGGCCTCTGGTGAGCTGTGGCTCAGGTATTCCCCTGAAAAACAAATGCGGCTTGCCCAAGGGTAGCAGCTGTGGCATGCTGGCCTTGGGGCTTCCCCTACACCTCAATTTCCACTTTTGGGATAGAAATGCAGAAGCGTCGGGTCCAAGCCATGCAGTGCTCTTCCCCCTGGTGCTGTAAGTGGTTGAGTTGCAGATTGAACTTGAAAACTTTAGTAGAGCAACACTAAGAGGTTCATGAGTATTAAAATCAGATAAACTGAGGAGAGAAGATGCAGCACGAGCTCAGCGGCTCTCAGCGCTCTGAAGAGCGGCCCATGCAGGGATAAAATTCCTGCATGAGTGACCCTAAGTGCCCTTTAAATATTTTCTCTCAAAAATCGTGGCTTTAAGCAGAACCAAACTGGTGCCAAGTGGGACAGAGTGAAGCTGAGAAGCTACAGGAGCTACCAAAGCTCTGGGCACTGTGTGCAGACAGCCGTGTGGTGTCAGAAATTCAGTTTGAATAATAGGACTGCTCGGTCCAGCTTGGCACTACTGCTGGGCTGGAGTTGAAGGGGCAATTGGGTTTCCACCCATGAGAGGCTGGCGGGGCAACCCTGCTGCCATTTCTTCCACGGACCAGCCCACACCCCCAGTTGCCCCCTAGCCCCAGCATATTTTGGAGGAAAACCTCCCTGAACACAAATTGTGTGGAGACCAAGGATGGGGAAATGTACCTCCTGGCCAGGTTCCCCCAGATTGGAGGCTATAGCCCACTCAGAGTGCCTGAGCCACAAGCAGTAGCAGCCCTGGCCTCAGTCCTGGCACGCCAACCTAGACCCAGGGGTTGAGGTCATCAAAAGCCTGATGGTGCTCGCTGCCTTCCTGAAACCCAAGCCACTACGTCAAAACCTGCAGTTAATCTCAGAACTGCGCAAGTCTGAACAGACTGAGGTAGATTGGAGGGGGGTAGGTTTGCCTGGTGCCTGCCTAAACAGAGACCCCAACTAATGCTTAGTCCACAATCCAAATAGCCACCACATCCCCTGTGGCTCGACAGTCTTGGGTTGTATCTCACCAAGATATTAATATCCTGAAAATTCAGCTATGTGGATTTTGTGACTAAATTTTCCAGGCTTTCTCAGAGTCAGGATGGGCTACATCCCCCCACTTCCCTATAGTCCTGGAAGCACTGACAGTCACCCCCACAAACCAACTCTAGAACTACCATGTAATCTCTTCTTTTGGCCTTGCTTCAGAGATTCATAAATAAATAATGAAAGAGATCAAAAGTCACAGTTAATCTCAGACCTGTGCAGCCCTTAACAGACCAGAGTAGATCAGACATTTGCCTTGTGCTTGCCCAGAGTCCCTGGAAGCCACTTTTTCCCCTAATCCAAAATTGCTGCCATGCCCTCAGCTGGACTCCACCATCTCAGGATGGACCTCACTGAGATACTAATCTACTGAAAATTTGGGTAAGCCAATTTTGTGATTAAAATCGCTAGGCCTTCTCAGGGTTTGGATGGGCTAGCTTCTCCCAATGCCTCTGGAAGCCCCAGCAGTCACGTTCATATCTCAAAGCTGCCACCCAATTCAAAAAAGCTGCTCCAACTGTACCTTCCTGATAAAAATTCTGAATGCCCTGAACAAACATGATGATCTCTGAGCACCTATATTGCAATTGCAAACCATAATGCGCAAAAGGAGAGAGACAGAGACAGAGAGACAGACAGAGAAATGGAAATAGACTGAGAGAGAGAAGATTCCTGCCACGGAGTTAGGTAGGGGGAAGGTGGCGGGGGAGTAGTGGGAGGGAAACAAGGGACATTGGTGGAGGAAAATGTACACTGATGGAGGGATGGGTGTTGGAATGTTGTATGACTAAAACCCAATCATGAACAGCTTTGTAATGGTCTAACTAATGGGGATTCGATAAAAAATAAAATAAAATAAAATTAGACAAGAGACAAAAAAGAAACAAATGAAAACTCTATTTCTCGCAAAATTCAGAGGCACCTGAATTCACAAAGCCTAAGATTCATAAAGGAATTTTCCAAAGAACAATGGGAATACAGAAGATATAGGTCTTGGAAAGAAATATACTTCAAATACATAAAGTGTTTTTACCAGCTACTCCCAAATGTCAAATTATTTATAAACATTGTAAATGGTTTGAAGAAAAAAAAACTCTTGACATTGTTATTTCATGAAAGTATAATAAAATAAAGTCATAAAGCATAAAGAAATAAACTTTTATATTTTTAAGGACTCAGATGATAGTGTTTTCCATAGAAATCCTAGAAGAATACGAAAAATTATTACAAGAAACACCAAGACATACCTAAGTAGGGGTAGGACAGAGGAGGACAGAAATGTCTAAAAGCTAGTCTTTGAGTCAACTTTATATTTAACTAATAAACTAAGACTGTAGCAGTCATGGTCACAGTACTCCCCTTATTCATCAATTTGCTTGAGCGGGCCCAGTACCGTCTCCACTTTGAGACTTGTTACTGTATTTGGCATATTGAATACGTTAAGTGTAGCTTGCCAGGCTCTGCTGTGCAGGCGAGATACTCTCGGTAGCTTGCCAGGCTCTCCAAGAGGGGCGGAGGAATCGAACTCGGGTCGGTCATGTTGGCTGCATGCAAGGCAAACGGGCTAGTTCAGACGTTCCATTCACTCTCAACGAAAACAAATAGGTCGAGGACTCAACATAACAAATGAACCTGGCACCTGAGTTGCACAGTAGGAAGAGAGCAGCATGGAATGCCTTCAAGAGCATCGAAAAAATAGCTAAGAGGATAAACAAATAGCTAAGAGATAAGCTCCAGGCACATCTCTTCGATTCCACTGTTCTTTCTGCATTAACATATGCCTCAGAGACCTGGGCCCTACGAAAACAGGATGAGAACACTATGTGCAACTGCCAAAGAAGAATCGAAAAAGCTGTGCTTGGAGTATCACGCTTTACTCAAGTGAGAGAAAGAATCCGGAGTTCCGACCTCCGTTGATGATCAGCAATCAGGGATGCTGTCTCATTTGCCAAGGCGTCGAAAATTCAATGGGTCTGACACATAATGCCATTTGGAGACGACCACTGGACTAGAGCCATTACCGACTGTATTACACAGGATGTCAAAAGATCGCGTGGATGCCCACCTACGAGATGATCAGACTTCTTCGTCAAGACCCTGAACGATCGGTTTGAGGCTCTTCATTGGGCTATGCTAGCAGATGCCATTGGGCTATGCTAGCACACAACAGGGATGAATGGAGACGTTGCTAGTGCCCACTCCAGCAAATCCATGAGTAACAGGATATCAAGTGATCAAGTCATCAAATGATTTATTTATTGAATCACCATGAGATACAGTTACAAATCTTTCATGATGGAGTTTCAGTCATATAATGTTCCAACACCAATCCCTCCACCAGTGTACATTTCCCACCACCCTGTATCCCTCCTGCTACTAACCCCCCCACCTGCCTCTATGGCAGGCACTTTTCTTCTCTTTCTCTCTATCTCTCTCTGTCTCTCCCTATCTCTCTTACTCTCTGTCTCTCTGTCTCTGTCTCTCCCTCTCTCTGCCTTTAACTTCTTTTACCAATCCTGCTTTTACAAAAACTTGACTTGGTTTTTGCCCATGTCAGATCATCAACCTCTTACCATACTCTGACTCAGTAGACATTTCTTTCCCACATTCCTTCTCTGAAACTTTAAGCCAAATTTACACGGCAAGGCTTGTTTGATTGACCACCTGCTGCCTGAGCCAAACCTACCTCGTCTATTGATGGCCTCAGAAATCAGGAAAATATTTCATGTTATTTCCTTGATAGAGCTGATGAAACCACGTGCACTCATACTGATCCAAAGGAGTGAGCACAGTGGCCCAAGCGATAATACGGCAGGGAGGGCACTTGCCTTGCACTCCGCAAACCCAGGTTCGATCTGTGGTATGCCATATGGTTCCCTGAGCACAGCCACTAGTAATTCCTGAGTGTAGAGCCAGGAGTTACCCATGAGCATTGCCAGGTGTGGCCCAAAAGCCAATCAAAACAAAACAAAAAATAAACAAAATGAGCACAAAGGGACCAGAAAGAGGAGATAAAAGGGTGGGGGCAGGCTTTTGACAGATCAGCTTAGAACCCAAATTGCATATGGGAGCTGACTGATCATTCTGCAGGCCTTACTTGTGTATTGATATACGACATCATTTAATAAAGTTCTGGGACACAATTTGGGATCTGGTTGTACCACCATCACCCCACACCCTCATTTGCATATGCAACCAGATTGGTTTTTCCAACATAATGTCCTCCTAGATTGTAACCAATCAGATAGGAGAAACAGCTAAGGGATGAGAATATGTCATGTATATAAATATAGTCACTATAAAGAGGAATTGAAGGTGTGGAAAAAGAGATGCTGTCTAGAATGCAGAGCTTCCTGTTTCTGTGATTGTTCCCATACTATAGATATACTAACTTGAACTGTTCATTTTTTTTATTTGGGGGCTATTCCCAGCAGTGCTCAGGGCTTACTCCTGGCTCTGTGCTCAGGCCCCTTATGCAGTGCTCAGGATCCCCTACTCACTGACTGGACCTAACTTGGTCAGCCATGTGCAAGGTAAAAGTGCCTATCAGCTCTCTCTCAGACCCCACCAACTAAAACTGTTAAAAAAAAATCACTGAAACATAAAAGAGTCCCAGTCAGCATGGTAATATTACATATTGTCCACAAGGACCCAGATTTGTTCTTGCAAGACTAGCCCCAACTAGTACTGGGTGTGTCACAAGAAAAAAAATTATTGTTCGTATCCGGGTATCCTAATATTTGTACTATTTCATTGCAATTTTTCCCCAACATTTTGTTATGAAATTGGTTGGGACACAGTGGTACTCATGAGTCACTGTCGCTTTCTTTTTTTGGGGGGGGGATCATACCCAAAGGACCTTATGATGCTAGGAATTGAACTCAGGCCTCCTAACTAAGAAGCAAATCCTACAGTCCATTGAGTTCTCTCTCTGGCCCTCTCACAAACATTTTAGACTGAAGAAAAGTTACAAATTATTCATTGAGAAACTAGGAGATAGTACAAAGATTAGAGTGTCTGGTAGACAAGAACTTGATCCAGGATCTTTATGCCAACACATGGTTTCTGGACATTGCTAGGGTAGCCCCAAAGACCACTGAACACTGTGGGGGATAACCTGGAATATCATCTGCATTGTTCCAAAGAACATTGCATCCCTGTGCCTTCCATTGAACTGCCAGCCTTGTTGGTCAAGAATCACTGGAGGGGTGGGGGGGAGGCATGGTGCAGCCAGCAGGTCAATCTGTACCTGTGTGGCGAGTGTATCAGCAGCCTGATGGCGCCTTCAGACTTCGAGATACCCCAAAATTGCTGCTGTGTCTTTGGCCAGACCCCAAAAACTTGGGACAAAGTTTACCAAGAAAGTAAATGGCCAAAAGTTAGATATGTGGGAAACCCACCCACAAACCACCTCCAACTCAACTATATAATTGGAGTCATGGCCTCTTTGGTTCCTGATTAAACTGCTTAAGAGCCATGATCCCAGAGACTCAGAAACAAATCTCAAAACCCAGCGGCTTTTGGCAGAAATGCGTCCGGTCCCTGCAGTAGGTTATCGGTACTAGGCCAACTCAGGTTGGAATAGGTTTCGTGCCTTGGCCTGTTCCCACCGGCAGCCCGGTGGTCGCCATCCTCCAGAGGCCACTGGACAGTCATGTTTGGGCCTGCAGTGTTGAGGCATGCAGGTTCTCACAGGATGGGGGTGGATCCGGTCCTGTCCTCCCCACCCCAACGAGACTCCAAGTCATCACCCACGAACGGCCTCTCTGGCTCCTGATCAAGCTGCTTAATGTCCATGATCCCAGAGACTCAGAAACAAATCTCAAAACCCAGTGGCTTTTGGCAGACATGAGTCCGGACCCCACAGTAGGTTACTGTCACCAGGCCACCCCAGGGGGGAAAGGGTGCTGTCCCTCCACCTGCTCCTCCTTGGTGGCTCGGTGGCCACCATTCTCCAGAGGCCATTGGAAAGTCAGGCTTGGGCCCTCAATGACAAAACTTGTTGGGCCTCATGGGATGGGGGTGGAGCCAGTTCTGTCCTTCCCATCCCAACAAGACCCCAAGTCATCGCCCACGAACAGACTCTCTGGCTCCTGATCAAGCTGCTTAAGAGCCATGATCCCAGAGACTCAGAAACAAATCTCAAAACTCAGCGGCTTTTGGCAGAAATCCGTCCGAACCATGCAGTAGGTTACTGTCGCTGGGCCATGCCAGAAGGGAAAGGGTGTTGTTCCTCCACCTGCTTCCCCCTGGGGGTTCGGTGGCCATCATCCTCCAGAGGCCTCTTGAGACAGTCAGGTTTGGGCCCTTTTGGACAGTCAGGTTTGGGCCAGCAGTGATGAGACGTTTTGGGCCTCACAGGATGAGGGTGGAGCCGGTCCTCTCCTCCTCACCCCAACAAGACCCCAAGTCATCACCCATGAACTGCCTTTCTCGCTCCTGATCAAGCTGCTTAACGGCCATGATCGCAGGGACTCAGGAGCAAATCTTGGAACCCAGCAGGTTTGGGCAGAAATCCCTCCAGATTTAAGTGTTAAAATTTTGGAATT
>JAOXYA010094522.1:0-11011 GCA_028565675.1 Sorex palustris
AATTGTGAACTAGACAATTATTTATGAAATAAATAGTTGGGGATTAAGTCTGGCAAGCTACCTGTGATGTATTCGATATGTCAAACACAGTAACAACAAGTCTCAAAATGGACACGTTACTGGGCCCGCTCGAGCAAATCGATGAACAACGGGAGGATCGTGACCATGACCGAAAAATTCTACAAAACTTGCAAATCATTTTCAAGTTTTCCTATGAATTTGACATGTACAAACCAGGGGCCAAATAATTCTCTGTGTAAATTTTGTCATATAATTATTAGACAAAAATCTAAAATATCTATTGGAAGTGACTTATTTCATTGTATTATACAAATACAAGATTTCTTTATGAAACTTTTGGCTTTATTAATGAAAATACTTTTTCTTGGTAAATGGTTTTATAATTGGGAAGGATTATTTTATAGACTAGACAACACATTGGATGTTGGACGATTTGAAAGCAAATGAGCCAACTTCCAATGGCACATCATGACATATAATTTTTATATCACATTTTTCCTTACTATCTTACTTATTATTAACCAAATTAATTACTATCACAACCCATGTGTCTTTCTTATAACCCACCTTAATTTGCTATCTTAAGCTGTCTTGTATGTCTTTAGAAGATCATTTATAATATAGAACTTGGCATGACTGATATAAGCAGGATAGCAAATCCACATAAGCAAATAAATAGAAATATATATGTTGACTCCTATAAAATATATGGACATTATAATATGATTTTGATAGCACTGTAGCACTGTCCTCCCATTGTTCATCGATTTGCTTGAGCAGGCACCAGTAACGTACAACAACAACAAAAAATTGTTACTGTTTTTGGCATATTGGCATATGCCAAATTGTTTTTGGCATATTGGCATATCACGGGTAGCTTGCCTGGCTTTGCCATGGGGGTGAGATACTCTAGGTAGCTTGCCAGGATCTCCAAGAGGGGTGGGAGAATCTATCTCTGCAAATTCTGTATACCCTTGTTTTGCTGACAAAATTGACTGAGTAAGTGGGAGAAATAATAAAATTAAAAGAAATTCTAGATTTAATTTTCTGTTTTACTATTAATCAACTATCATACTGAGTAAATATTTTTGTTATTAGTAGAACTCTTTAAAAAGATAAGAATTGATGATATCATATATTGGAAAAAATAGATTGGGATTCAGGTGCTTATGTTGCATGTAGCTGACCCAGTTTCATTCCTTGTCACCACAAGGTCTCCAGAGCACCACAGGGTATAGCCCTGGAGACCTCCATATACTACCATTTGGCCAGGAATTCCTGGATGGGGCCCTGTCCTCATCTGCAGCATCACCTGGGAAACCTCCAAAATGAAATGATCTTTTTCATGTAAAAAAAGAAGTGTTCCACAATGAAATTGACCACATCATATTCAATTGACGGTTTTGCCTGAACGATGTTGCTTTTGTCCCAAAATTCCAAACGGGATCGGACCACCGTCTCCTTCATGCAAAATTCTACTCCACAGAGATGGGAGAAAGGGCTGCAAATTTTAAGAAGAGAACTCTCAGAACAACCACCAACAAGGAAAGATGACATTTTATAGATAATAATGTATTTTACATATGAATATTCTACTATAATTGACACCATACTACTTCCTTTACTACAATCCACTACAAAACCAGGCTGAATATCTGAGGCAGTTCTTTCTTTCAACAGTGGCAGGCACATGCAATCTGTAGGGTAAGGCGAAGAAGACAAGAGAAAAAGAACTCGTGAGAGAGCATGAATTTCTGTCCAAGTCTTTACTTGAAAATAATTTCCTAATATTATACGATATGGAATCTTACAAGAGCATGGTAGCCTAACCGAGTGGAAGATTTAAAGACAGAATCAGTTGAAGTAGTTGAATGCAGGTTGAAGAATTGACAATGAGGTTTTCACTATGCTGAATGTGTGTCTCAGGCTCTCTGTGAGACCCCTTATGCATTTGTGACTGGAGATTGAACTATGTGTATACAACATGAAATCCCACAAGGCCAACTAGAGTGGAAAAGGGACCAGTGGGTGAACATCATTGTAAGAAGAATGCGAGGGACCCTGGAATTCTGCCCCTGACAAAGAGATCATCTTAACACCACAGTAACATGTTCTCACACAGTTAAAAAAAAAACATGCTTGTAATACTAGGCCCAAATTAGGTCTACATTATCTCTTTTCTAAGAAATCTTAATAACCAAATCCAGCATGATCTTCAGAGGAAACAGTTTGGATATTGAGCACTTGGGGGAACAGGTTCAACTTCAAAACGATCCTGATAACAAAGCATAAAACCAAGTAATTTCAGTATACAGTGACAGGTCACAGATTAACTCATCACAGGAGAATCAACACTCCTCAGATGATGACAGTATGGCATCTACATAGCATACTACAGCAATGACATATATAGTATTTCATAGGAAAATTATGAGACACAAAAGAAGGAAAGGGAAATTATGAAGCACAGTTAAGAAGCTCAGTCATAGATAAATAATAACATTAAGACCAGTCAGTTATTGAATTTATAGATGAAAAATTCAAGTTTCTGTTTTCAAAGTCACTGTTCAAAGTCACTGTAAGGTCATCTCTGCTTACTTAAGTAAGCAGAGATTTTTTTTAAAAAAAGATTACAGCAGCCTTTGCCTTCTCGCTCCCTCTCCCAACATGGCTGCCTCAGCAAAAAAGAATAAGAAGGGAAAGACTATCTCCCTAACAGACTTTCTGGCCGAGGATGGAGGTACTGGTGGAGGAAGTACCTATGTCCCCAAACCAGTCAGCTGGGCTGATGAAACAGACGACCTGGAAGGAGATGGTAATTTTTCTCATTTTCCCTTGGGGAATTTTTGGTATTTCCTCTCTACCAATCCTAGTCCATGGTAGTATTTCACACTTAGAATTTAAAATCGACATCCTCATTTGTAGAACCTGAAATTTTTCATTTGTAGGGGAGGGCACACCTTGGGTCCTTCGGCTCTTCCCTCGGGAATCAGTCCTGGCGGTGATGGGGGGCTCGGGAGCCATATGGGATGTCGGGGAAGGAACCCTGGTCGCCCTGTGCAAGGCAGACGCCCTGACTCCTATACCATTGCACCGGCCCCGTTCTTTTCCCTCTGAATACATTCCCCAGCATCACTTACTGGCCCCCTGAACACAGCCCTATGTCAGTCTGACTTACATACTTTTCTTCAGGTACTAGCCTCCTCTTCATTTGAAAAGCACTAGATTATCTCCATTTAGGACTAAAACTCTAGTGTCCTCGTGAAGCAGTTTCATAGAACAAGCCATTTGTACAAAGTGGAGAACTAACTCATTTTAGGAGCTGTTAATGTGATGTCAGGGTTTCCTTGTGGAAATGAAACGGGTTGAAAAGAACCAGAGATGGGGCTGGAGCAATAGCACAGCAGGGGGGGCATTTGCCTTGCACGTGGCCGACCCAGGTTCGGTTCCCAGCATCCCGTGTGGTCCCCTGAGCACCGCCAGGGGGTGATTCCTGAGTGCAAAGCGATGGAGTGACCCAAGAAAAGCACAAAAAAAGAAAAAGAAAAGAACCAAAGATCATGCAGCAGATAAGGTGTTTTATGGTAGGAAAGTACAGAAGAGACATGGGGGCTGTGTATCTTTAGGATGTTAGTAGTAGCTCAGAACAGCAGAACTCTGTTAGGTAAGACATGTTGCCAACCATCCTTTTTTTATGGGCCACACCCAAGCGATGCTCACGGATTACTCCTGACTCTTCATTCCTGGCCGTGTTCAGGAATGGCCCTACCCACTGTACTCTAATCTCTCCAGCCCCCTCATTATTTATTGCTTTCTGAAGAAGGCTCTTTTGTAACCCGTATTTAGGACTCTTTTTTTTTTTCCGGGAGAGGGTGGGTCACACTGGGCTGTGCTCTTGACTGTACTCAGGAATCACTCTTAAAGGCAAGTGCCCTACCTGCTGTACTGTTGCTCTAATCCCCCCTTTTTCTTTTAATTTTAGACACTGTCTTAAAGTTAATTATAGGATTTATGACATTTTCATTTAAAAAAATTATATGTCGGGTCAGAGCAGTAGTACAGTGGTAGGGCACTGGTCTTGCACATGGCCGGCCCAGGTGGATTCCCAGCATCCCATATGGTCCTGAGCGCTGCCAGTGTGGCCCGATGCCTAACCCCCTACCACCACCCTTCCCCCCCACCCCCCTAAAAAAAGTCATGCAGGTTATACTTTGCATAAATGTCAAGACCTAAAGTACCAGCTCAAACTATTTCTGGCTAGACTTTCTTTTTCATCTCTTTATATATGTAACAGTTGCATGCATCCTCTTAACTCTGTATATGCTGTAGCAACAGTAATGGAAGTTTCCTGTGGTCACTGGCCTCCTTGACTGCTTTTTCAGTTTCAACTACTTGGCACAGTAACGACGACGACGTGTACAGGGCGCCTCCCATCGACCGTTCCATCCTGCCCACTGCTCCGCGGGCTGCTCGGGAACCCAATATCGACCGGAGCCGTCTTCCCAGGTCTCCACCCTACACGGCTTTTCTGGGGAACTTACCCTACGATGTGACAGAAGAGTCCATCAAAGACTTCTTTAGAGGATTAAATGTAAGTGTGTAAGGGTCTTGCAGTTAACACGTTGTGATTGTGGGTATCTCGGTAACGCCTATCTCTGGAAGATTCTGCAGTTCTGTCTAGACATAGAAAGAAGAGATATATAATTGATAAAGCGGAAAATTTAGGCCTTTTGTGTTTACCCATTGCCGATCAAATTTAGCAGCGTTAATAACACCTTCTTGGCGTAGAAAGTCTCAAAAATTCAACACTCATTAGAATACTTAACTCTGGGGTGGGCCAGAGCGGGGGAGGGTGGGGGGCAGATTAGAAGAGCTTGTGGTGCCAGGTGTCTCCTACAAGCAAGGCATGTGCTCCAGTAAACTGCTCTCTGGTCCTTTAAGAAACTCAGCAGTGCGGAGCCAGCTAGGTAGCACAATGGGCGAGGCACTTGCCTTGAGCCCAAGAGACCCTGGTTCGCTCCATCCGCCACATCCGCTCCCTTGAACACTGCGGGTTGTCGCCCCCAAATTAAAAAGCCTCAAGGTGCTATCCCACGGGATAGTGATAGACGTCAAGAAGCCTTGGTCTCTCGCGTCATAAATTACTGCAGGGGGTAGCCCCCACAGTGCCTCCCTCCCTGCTGCCGCCCCATCATGCAGGACACAGATCACCATGGGGATATTGCCTCTATACCTGTGAGTGTCATTTTTCGCCCTGCTTCCCAAGTCCAGATGTCCCTGGGTTTAATGCCGAGAACCCATGGGCCCAAGCATTGAACTCTGTCGGATCCAGTTGGCACATCACTAGGAGTGACCTCAACTGCCCTCAGCGTTGCTTGGAAGCCCTTCCTTAGACTCTGTTCTCTATGACTACTCACCAAATTTTGTCGGTGTTTTTTCTTTGGTGTTGGTGGCGGGGGTTGAACTTCGGGTTTCGTTCATGATAATCATGTACTCCACCACTTCAGGTATCTCCAGTCCCTGTCTTTGCGTGTGTGAGCCCTTTTTGGGCAAAGGGAAGGACCTCAGTCTTTAAGCAGTGCTCAGAGATTGCTTCTGACAGGGCTGGGTAACTTGCATGGCGCCCGGGATCAGCTGCATGCAAAGCAGATTCTTTATCCTCACACGTTCCATCCTCTGGGTGAGCCCTGGTTTGGTTTGGTTTGGTTTTGTTTGTTTTTTGGGGTCACACCCAGCGATGCACGGGGGTTCCTCCTGGCTCTGCACTCCAGAATTACCCTGGCGGTGCTGGGAATCGAACCTGGGTCGGCCGCGTGCAAGGCAAAGGCCCTCCAGCCCCTGAGCCCTTGTTCTGGTTTCTCACCCCACATGAGTTCCTGAGCACCATTGAGTCTGGGGGACCCTCTCCCCACCCAAAAATCAGAAGAAAGAATGGGCCAGGAGTGTAATTTAGTGATTTGCTCCAGGTGGTTAAGGTCCAAGGATCCAGACCCTGACACTCAAAAAAGTCATTAGAAATACATATTAAAACCAATGATGATACACATTAAAAACTGAAAAATAACGGAGACATCTGCTTTTCACTGGGAAACCCCTAGAAACTACTAGGACTATGGAGGACAAAAGTCGGGTATGAGGAAACACTGAACTTCTTTTGTCTTTCTTATGGTATGCGTTCATATCTTCTGTTTCGTTTTGGGGCCCCCCTTGGCAGTGCCCAGTGGTCACTTCTGGTCTGTGCTCAGGAAACCACATGGGATGCCAGGGATCAAACCTAAGTTGCATGCCATTTAAGTGCCCTTACTTGCTGTACTATCTCCGGCCCCATATCTTTATGATTTTTATTTTTTAACCTTTTGGGTCACACCCAGCAATGCTCAGGAGTTATTCCTGGCTCTGTGCTCAGGGGACCATATTTGGATGTCAGGGATGGGGCCGGGTTGGCTGCATGCAAGGCAAACACCCTCTCCACTGTGCTCTGGCCCCTCCAGATAAGATTTAATCAGGAACTGTGAACTCTCCTTTGGAGATAATCAGTTTCTTAGGGATCTTCAGAGACATTCGTGGTATGTTGCAATAGGCTGCAGTGATCCAAAAATAAATGATTATTTAAAAGGAAAATGTTTTTGTTTACTCCTTCAGATCAGTGCGGTGCGTTTGCCACGTGAGCTCGGCAATCCAGACAGGTTGAAAGGTTTTGGTTACGCAGAGTTTGAAGACCTGGATTCCCTGCTCAGTGCCCTGAGCCTCAATGAAGAGGTAAAGAAAATATGGTTGGGAAGCGGGAGAGGTGAGAGCTTTCGGATACGTTTGTCAAATGTTTGTTGTGTGTCCCTTGGGGCTCCCAGTCGGCTGTCCTCGGCTTGGTTCCATGCTCAGGGATCAGACCCAGGTTGGGTGCGATACAAGCAGCCCATCCAATCCATCATACTGTCTCGTCCCCTTAGTAGATACTTCGAGCGTTCCAGTATTTATAAAAGGAAAACCCGAATTACTGAACAGCCTCATTCACCACCTAGCAAATCACACCTCACCTCAGCAAGTAAAACCAACCCAAGTGTTTCAGGAAGGACCTTGGGTGGGGAATGTGGAAGGAATCCTTCATGCCACGTCACAGTGGAACTGTGCATTGGTTCACTTAAGTGTGGACTTTGCTAAGCAAAGTCAACGTTGAGCAGTTACCAAAAGGTATAGGGTTTCGGGTAACTTCCAACGATTTGGGTAACGTGGGTGTTTCGTGCTTTGGTTTTTTTCTGTACTTTTTTTGGTACTTCGGGGATAGGGCACAAAGTTTGGGGACTGCATACACCTAGCTGTTATTGGGCTTACTCCTGCCTCGGCTCACTCCTGGTTGGAACATGGGGGGATACCAGTGGCTGACTCCGTGTTGCCTGCGTGCAAAGGAAGCGCCCTAGCTGTTACTCTGTCTCTGGCCCTGATCGTTTTAGGGGGGTTCAGGTGGACTTCTCATTGGGATGTCATTTAAAGAATCTTCCATGGGAGTCTTCAGTCCTGCTACTGGAGACTGCCCATGTATGTTTTCTGGTCAGATACACGAGAGAGAGAGAGAGAGAGAGAGAGAGAGAGAGAGAGAGAGAGAGAATACTAGGAAACAATTAACCCTGGCGAAAATAAAAGCTTCTGAGCTTCCAATAATTACATAGATCCCCAAATTCCATTTCAAGTTCTAAGTTCTGTAAGTCAACTTAGATTGAAACACATTTTTAAATGAAAGGCACATCATCAGGAGACTCAGCCCACAGTACTGGCTTTTTCCGGGCAGAATGTTGGCCTGAGATTCATTACTTACCTCTCCCACGTCTGGAAGAGAGAGTCCTGGTTGGATGTGGCTCGGATCCAATCACCCCTTGCTAAGCCTTTTAAGATTTCAGTCTTACGCTGTGTGTCATCATCCTTTGTATTCCCTGGAAATGCTCCATAACCCCTGCTCTGGCTCCAAGGCCACGAACGACTGTCCAGCCTCTACTGCCACTTGGATGCTGGGGCCAGCTGTGCGTTAGCTATTTCCTTTCACTGGAAATAACAGGAGAATGTGTCAATCAGCTGGTATTGTACCACCAAAAAGCATCTCACTCTTACCTCCCCTTTTTTATTTTTAGCTGTTTCATGACAGGTGAATATCATCCATCTCTGCTGCTTCCCCCTTGGAGCTTGGAGGGGAACTGAGAGCTGGTAATGACACTAGCAGGGGAGAGGGCAACCTGCTCGTGTGGGAAGGCTGGGCACAAGGTGAGGCCAGGCCGAAGGAGACCACAGCACCTCTGGCTGCTCGGTAGTGCTCAGGGATTGGGGGCTGGAAGCCAGAGTGGAAGCCAGTAGCTGCTGTACAAGGGAACAAGTTTCTCTGCAAACTATGCTCATGGTCCAAGGAAAAGAGGCTGGTGATGTGGCAGGGGCGACCAAGGAAAAAATGGTAACTCAGAGGCCCGGCAGGCCCACCTAAAGCTCGCTCTGTGCCCTAACAGAGGTGCGCCTCCAACAATTCACTTTAATCCCTTAAACCTAGTTTCTTTGCTGCTAGAATGGAAATAACAAAATTTACATGGCAGGTATTAACATCTTGCAGATTTTTCTGCAAATGACAAATGGAAGAATATTTTAAGCAAATTCTTACTGAAGTATACACAGCTGTAGATACAGAGAGAAAGTTGCACCAATACGATCTCAGGGAATTGACCCAAAGCCTAGATTATGAAACAATAAAGAGGTCTGGAGGGATAACACCGGGTTTAGGGTTTAGGGCGGTTGCTCTGCATGCAGCCAATCCCAGTTTGGTCTCTAGTGTGACACAGAGACCCCTGAACACCACCAAGAGTGATTCCTGAGCATAGACTGGAGTAAGTTCTGATGCCTACCAAGTGTGACCCTAAAACAAAACAAAAAATGAAAGAACAGAAGGTTTGGGCCAGCGAGATAGTGCAAAGGACTCGAGTACATACTTTGTATGTGGGAACCTCAGGTTTGAGCTCTGCTCCTCATGGTTTCCTGCGCACCAGGACCAGTGCCCTCTCCCAGGAATAGCTAACAGCTTGACATTTAAACCTGCCATCTGGGCTTTGCCTAATTTTGAACTTTACATAAACTAGATCCTGCCATCTTGTATTTGGCTTTGCTCATGGCAATATTTCTCTGAGGAATAGCCATGCTGCTGTGACAAGCATTGGGTTGTTCCTCATCATTGTTGCATAATATTCCATTGTATGAATAAGCCACAGAGTTGTTTTGTTTTTGTTTTTGCTTTTTGGGTCACACTCAGCAATGCTCAGGAGTTACTCCTGGCTCTGCACTCAAGAATTACTCCTGGCAGTTCCCCAGGGGGACCATATGAGATGCTGGGAATCCAACCCGGGTTGTTCGCATGCAAAGCAAAGGCCCTACCCGCTGTGCTATCACTCCAGCCCCTATTTTGTATTTTTTACATCAAGATTTATTGAAATAATTTAAGGATTAAAATTTTACTTATAGGGGCTGGAGCGATAGCACAGCGGGTAGGGCGTTTGCCTTGCACGCGGCCGACCCGGATTCGATTCCCAGCATCTCATAAGGTCCCCTGAGCACCGCCAGGAGTAATTCCTGAGTGCAGAGTCAGGAGTAACCCCTGTGCATCACTGGATGTGACCCAAAAAGCAAAAAAAAAAAAAATTACTTATATATCAGCATTATAATCTAACCTTACTATCCCAATTCTAACTCATAAACGCCTGGAATCTCTTTGCCATGAGGTACCAACTGAAACGTTTATAGAAGCAACCTTCATGTAGTATACCCCACCCTTCTAATTAGAGGAAGAGAGGCCAGATAATAGCCACCTCCCTTGCAAGGGCCTTCGTCCAGATGTCAGGACCATGCCTGGCATTTGTGGTTGTCTGTTTCTATTTGTGTGCTTGGAATAACTCTGATATGCTGTTAGTCTTTTTTCACTACAGACACAAAACTACAATCATTTAAATATATATTTTCTTAGCTAAATGAATTCCATAGATAAGGTTTTATTAAGAATTGTAAAACTAAGTAACATATTACATTTTCTTTTCAAATTTCTCAATCTAGTACTACCTTTATAATGATTTAGATGTTTTGTTAATATTTTATTAGGCATACAAATGTGGATGAAATTAGATTTTTTAAAACATGTCAATATCCCTGACTTCTGTTAGTTATCACAATCAATATATCACTTAAAGATTAATTAAAAATTGTTGAAATAATCTAAATACTAGTGCAAACTAGTCCTAAGAGCTTCCATAAATATATAATATTTCCTATTTGAATCACTATTCTCCTTACCTTAATAATAAGAATTTAAATTTAAAAGTATCTGCAGTAGAAAGGAGACCCATCATTCCAGTCACGCAATGACATTCTTTCTTTCCATAATCATGGAATGGTATTTGTTAACATATGTTGATTACTGACCAGATTTTGTCAATAAGCTAACTATTTTGTCAATATGATATGATCACTTTCAAAACAATGAAGGATAGTTTCATGCATAGAACATTTCAACACGACGCCCATCAACAACTTTCATCCATCAAAGTCCCAAAGACCATTTTATCCACACACTGCCCCGGGTACATTCAATCCTGTGAACTTTTTCAATCATGTTAGCCTTTGGAATATGTCAAATCTAAAAATACAGATGTTGGGTATATTGTTTCATGATTCTATGCAGACAATATGCAATATAAATACAAATATAAGTACAAAGATATACCCTCCAAATGAGAAGGTCTTAATGCTCATGCACTGTGTTCAAAACTTGGCATTACTACTGAATTAAAAGGATTTATTTATTTGCCAGATATTCTGAAATATACAAGCATTATTACTTTGAGTAAAATATTAATTATTAAATATTTTAAATACAAAATTGAATTTTTCACAATTTTTTCTGTTATTTAGACCCAATTTTCATATAAATTTCCATTTTCATGAGCAACTAACAGTTTTATAGCTGCACTGCTAC
>JAOXYA010094545.1:0-11010 GCA_028565675.1 Sorex palustris
AGCTTTGTAACTGCTCTCACGGTGATTCAATAAATAAAATTATAAAAAATGGAAAAAGAAAAAAAAGTAAGGTGGAGTTCATGCACAACTCAATCAGCTAATCAGTGGCTGAATAAATAGCAGTACTCCTACAAAAAAAGGAAAAAAATAACCATATAAGTATTTACAAACAGGAAATGTTTCTGGAAAGATACATGGAGAATTTGCAGAACTGATAACTACTTTTTTGAATTATGCTAATTAAAATTATTTTCTTTACGAATCTTCTCATTCTTAAGCCACAAAAAAGTACTGTTTTGGTAATAAGGTAAACTATTTCATTGATTAAAATCATACAAAACTCATAAAAAATTATAATTGATAGTCTATGAGAGTACCAAAATTATACTTGGGTTTTATGCTCTCAGCAAGAGGTGAGAAAATTATTAATATGCATTTTTGTGTTTCATCAAATGTGCCAGGTGAGTGACATCATTCTCATTTTAAACTTGAAGTCCTAGCATTTACATAAACAACCTAAACCATGTTTCCCAGCCTGTTTCTTTGGCATCCTTCCAACCTGGTTTCCTTCCTGTGATTCCCTCGTCCTATTGGTTGTCCCCCAACTCTCATGCCATTGCCCTTCATTTATGTTCTCTTCCCCTGTAGTTCCCTACAGAAAACCTAAGGGTCCACAGAGAGGCCATGTGTCCCCAGCTGAGAAATGTTGGTCTAAATCACAGACCTAGTCCAAAGACCCCAGGGATGGCACATTGGTTTAACGTTTTTGCCTGGCAAGTGTGAGGCCATGAATTAAAATCCACCAGGCCACCATTAAAAGACAGAACTCAAACCAAATTCACCAAATCCAGATGGTTACATCTCTCCACTTGAGCAAACAGAGTCCAGCATGGCCTGGAGATCTGGTTCACTCCTCACATCCATGGTGCCTTAGACACAACAGGCTCAGACAGCTGTCCCTACATTGCATCTGTGTCCCTGTTGCCTTCTCATAGCTGAGGGAAGGAGCCCTTAGTCAAGCCTACACACACTCGACTCACACTGTCCTGAGGAAAATAAAACAAATAGCTTTGAGATTTTTGTTGGAGCCTCCCTGCAAAGGCTGCTCTTTCCAATGTGGATTGTGTTCTCTCTGCTCATGGGCAAAGACCAGGATTAAGGTGATTTGGAGTCCTTGGGTCATTCTGAGGCACACACAGTACTTCAGGGCGTGTCTCTGCACTATTCCTGACTGACAACTGGTTTCTCTCACAACTTGCAAAACATCACAGCGCTGTCTCAATTGGCCTCTGTCTTCCTGTCCTATTAAGTGTTTGGAGAAATATTAATATGTCTTTGATTCTTTGGGAACAAGGAGCTGCAGGCAATGTAGCACAGTCGTCATTGGCTGTCGCATGGCTTCTGAGGAGTGTCATGGCTAGACATTGCTCCCTGTTATTAAAACACAGGCAGCGGGGCCCTGCAGGCCACACCTCACAGACTTAGTTTGGCAGTCAGGTGAGTGTTTGGCAAGAAGCCAAGAGAACGGCGTGTGGAGGATTGTTCCCTTTGAGTGAAAGCTGGGGGAAGGGTCTGCACTGGAACAGAGCGAGCTGAGGACATTTTCCCAGTGGGCAGATCCTGGGATGCTGGCCTTCCACGTGTGACATCATCCATTTCCACATGACGGGGCTGATTCAAATTTTTTGAAGGGCTGAAGTTGATATTCTCTGGGCTCGAGCTTGGGAGTTTTCAGATCACAGAACTAAAAATGCAACATGCTCTTCTAAGGAGTCCATGCAAATGAGGTGCCTACAAGTTTAAACTTCCTACGCCTTGGACCTAGATAGCACTGGGGTGAAGGAGCTTGCCGTACACGTGGCTGACCCCAGTTCAATCTTTGGCACCACATATGGCCCGCCAAGCACTGCTAGGAATGATCCCGAGATGGGAGGAAGCTCTGAGCACTGCCAGGTGCATCCCCAATCCCTCCTCCTCCCCCAAATGTTAACTTTGTTCCCAAACTCCTTAAAGTATTCCCCAGACAAAAACAGGCAATTCTTGAGTGAAAACTCCCTTGGAATGGCAGGCAGATGGCTCCACACGGTTGAGTCTCTTGGTTGGGAGAGCCCAGTCCAGACATGCATGGCTTGAGGGTGTGGAGTCCTGCCAACACCTCTGTAGGAATTTGTGTCTTCTGATTCAGAGTTGGAGGAGGAAAAGAGGACTAACATAAATGTCTTTGTTCTTTGGGTGGGCTAACAAAAGAAAAAGCAAGGGGGAGTTGGAGGGGGGCATTTATTTTTAAGATAGACAGAACATTTAATTTAGCTATAGTCTTGGATCAGAACCTTCAGAACGGAGGCAATGATACATCAATTAAACAGTTCAGGAACAGTCTATTCACATTTAAAGTGTTCACTGGGGGCTGGAGTGATAGCACAGCGGGTAGGTTGTTTGTCTTGCATGTGGCAGACTCGTATGGTCTCGTCAGGAGTAGTAATTCCGGAGTGCAGAGCCAGGAGTAACTCCTGTGCATCTCTGGGTGTGACCCAAAAAGCAAAAAAAAAAAAAATAGTGTTCATCAATGTTTTTCTCCCCACCCCACCCCACCCCATCCATTCTTTTCCTTTTGTTGTGGTAGTGGCTGTGGTATTCCGGACTTGACTCCGGTGCTCACTCACACATTTGTGGTCTGTCAGGTAGGGATGGGGTGCACATTTATGATAGGATGGCACAGGCATGAAGATTACACTCAGTGATGCTTGTGGGTGGGGCTGGAGAAGGTGCACACGGCCTCATGCCTGCAAGGCAAGAAGTTGGCCAATTTCTAGAATGTCACCACTCCTGCGTTGGCTGATCAGGTGGTCCATGGTGATCAGACTTGCAAACTTCCTGAACCACTTGAGCACCACAGACCAGATGCAGGATACAGACTGGAACGCTTCAGTTAGTATCAAGATCTGAAAACTCAGAGGTCATTGGACAGTGGAGCTAGAGAAGATAAGATGCTGACCTTGCATGCAACCAATCCCTGTTTGATTCCCGGCACCATATATGGTCTCCGAGCACCATGAGGAGTGATCCTCGAACATAGAGCACAGTGACCCCTGAGCACAGTGACCCCCAAGCACTGCTGGGTGTGGTCCAAATGTCCCCTTCCCAAACAAAACATTCAAACTCAAATACTCTGAAATCTTGTGTAATTGGTCTGGGGGAAAGAGGACTTGAAGAATGAGTTAGAGATTCTTTCTGGCTCCCTGTGACCATCTTTATAATCTTTCTGCAGCTGAACTCAAGTGCTGAGCTAGGTGTAGACCTTCAACCTCTGTCCCTAGCTACGAGGTCCAGGGACATCCCCTCAGAACTTGCTCCCTCCCTAACCCTAGGGTAACTGCAATAGCTTGGGACAGTACACCTCGTCAAAGCAAAAAGAGGCCAGTCCCTCCTCATTTCACAGAAAGGACTTTCAGCCCCCCCCCCCAGAGAATCACAGTGCTGAGGTCACACTGGGTTTTAAATGCAAGAAGTGCTCCCAAAAATGGAGTCTCCTGACAGTTCACACTCCTTGCAAACCTGCTTGAAATGTCAACCATCACATGACAGTCTCTTTACAGGAATCAGTCTTCCAGGTGACTATTGTAGGATTTGACCCTCAGAGGACATGGCTCACTTGCTCTTCTGGGCTGGCAGTACCCCTAGTTACAGGGGTAGACCTGGGTCAAAGATCAACAGAATGAAGAGGCTGGGTGAGGGACTGCATAGATGTGGGCCACTGGGGGACAAAGTCGCAGGGAACAAGAACATGCATGCATGCACTTGTGGTGGTGGTTATGCAGGAACAATGCTAGGGACTTGAGATATAAAAATAGCCAAACATAATCCTTGCCTCCTAGAATCATGCAGAGACGAGACCAATCATAAAACAACGTAACTCTGGTAGAGAAATGGGCAGGAGGAAAATGGGAGAAGAAAAGCTTCATATAGGAAGTAACATTTAAGCTAATCCCTCAAACATGATAACAGTGAACTTTGATGGGTTGTATGTTCCAGGCAATGCTCTAAGGTCTTTATGATATCAAGATATGTATTCCTTGTAACAGCCGTACGTGACTGAAGTGCAGTTACTATCCTCATACTAGATGACAAAGCTGAACCATTGAAATATCAAGGATTTTTTTTGGGGGGGAGGCCACACCCAGCAGTACTCAGGGCTTACTCCTGGTTCTGGACTCAAGGATCATTACTGATAGTGCTCATGGGAACCATATGAAGTGCTGAGGATGGAATTCTATTGGCTACTTGCAAAACAAATGCCCTACCCACTGTACTATCACTTTGGCTCTGAAATATTGAGTTTTATAAGGCTTAAAAGTAGTGATTCTTTATGGGGCTGGAACTATAGCACAGCGGGTAGGGTGTTTGCCTTGCACGCGGTCGACCTGGGTTTGATTTCCAACATACCATATTGTCCCCTGAGCCCTGCAGGAGTAATTCCAGAGTGCAGAGCCAGGAGTAACCCCTGAGCACCTCCGGGTGTGACCCAAAAAGAAAAACAAATAATGGTTCTTCACACACACAAAAAAACCCTCATCTCTTCTTCCTGGGCACTTAGCTAGGCTACATTTCCCACCTTGTTTATAATGAGCTGTAGAGTGCAACTGTGAATACAAATAGTGCTGGCACCCAAACTTCCCCCAGGCAACTTCCATGTGCTGCCTTCAGTACCATGGGAAAAGGTGACACTGGAGTATATGTTAGGCACCCAACCTGGTGCCTAAGCAGAGAAATTCTGGTTCCAATCTACCTCTTCCTAACGCAGGTATGTGAACCAAAAATCCACTTTACTTTTTTTTTAAGTCATTACAGACTCTGAAACATTTTCTTAGCACAATCGTGCCTGTCTTATACTCTAACTAATGCAGTTAGTCTGCTGTAACTCATAGTCTGTAATAGCCATGAGAAAGTGGCATGAAATCAGGCTAAAAGAGTATCATGTGCCATAGAAGAAAGTCTCTAATTTTCTCCCAAGATATACAGGACAATTTTTTAAAAAATTTTTGGACAACCTGATAGTGCTCAGGGGATCATATAAGATACTGGGGATTGAACTTAGGTCAGCCACATGCAAGACAAGTGTCTTACCCACTGTACATTACTCCAGCCCAGATAAATTTTTTAGGATGAGCAGAAAAATGGAAATGGGGAAGTTATTGCTCCAGTGTGCTGGGAGTCATACCCGATACTTTCCTGCCAACAAGGGGCAGTGAGTTTCCTGCAGATTCTGGCAGGGAGCATGAGGAAGGCAGGGCCGCGGCATGGTGAAAGAAGCAGAGACAGCCTGTGACCAAGAAAGCAGACAGATGAAGGAGCAGGTATCACTCTGGGTTCTGGGAAGTCGGGCATTGCAGGTATTACGAACAGTAGGGACCCTCACACAAGAAATAGGGTCCTCACTAAAGTAGTGAAAAGGCTTGAAAAGCAGAATTCTTTTGAAATCACATCTGGCAGAACTCAAGGGTTATTCCTGGCTCTGTGCTCAGGGGACTATGCAGTGCCAGGGATTTGAATTCAGACCTCCTGAGACAAAGCAATCATTCCAGCGCTCTAGCCTAGAAGCAGAATTCTGTGCCAGAGTGCTGAAGCCTCCCAACCTATAGGCCAACAGGAAATGACCGTGGACTTCAGGAGAACCCATCCTAGTCCCAGGGCAGCTAGAATGGAAAAAGAAAATAATTTAAGTTTTGAAAAATCCATCTGAGTGTTTAAAAATGATCTAAGGGGTTGGGGCAATAGTACAGTGGGTAGGGTGCTTGCCTTGCACACAGCTAACCCAGGTTCAATCCCCGACGTCCCATACTCTGAAGCACTGCCAGGAGTAATATCTATGTGCACAGCCAGGAGTATCTCCTGTGTGACTCAAAAAGAAACGTAAAAGAAAATTAAATTCCACCAAGACATGAGCTCTTGACTATCCCTCTTCTTTGAATCTGGGAAAGCTTTGGGAGTCACATGCAAATTAAGCAGAGTGACCAGTAAAGTGACTCATAAAAAGCCATGAAGATTCCATCTTGCTGGCTGAGGACACTCACTCCAGGAGGCTAAGCAACTATGTGAGGAGGCTGACAGGTCTTCTGTGTCACTGTGCCATGTGGAAGGCCCAGGGAGAAGTTTATATGATGAGTTAGCAGGGTCAAAAAAGGCAGTGAGATGATGAAACCAATGAGAGGACAGAAGCGGAAGCAGAACTAGGCAGGACCTTGCAGTCAAGGAATGCAGCAGTGTTCAGAGCTGCGCTTCCCAAAGAGGTGCTATCTTCCACCTGGGGTGGGAGGGCAATGCTGGAACAACTTGGGAGTGGGGGTGGGACAAACGTCACCCCTGGCACAGTAGGAAAAGGAGGGGGGAGCTTTCTGTTAGTTCACCTAAGGAAGGTAAATTGTGAGGATGGAGAGATAGTACAGCGGGTAATGCGTTTGCCTTGCACGCACCTGACCCGGGTGATCTCAGGCATCCCATATGGTCCCCTGAGTACTACCAGGGCTAATTCCTGAGTGAAGAGCCAGGAGTAACCCCTGAACATCATTGAGTGTGATGCAGAAAGCCAAAAAAAAAAAAGACATTTTCCCCAAAAAAGGATGTACCAGAGAGATAGGAAGTAAGGTTCTTATTCAGAGAGATACTGCAGGAGGTAAGACGCTTGCTTTGCATGCAGCCAATCTCAGTGTGAACCCTGCACCATATGGTCTCCTAAGCAGGAACAGACCCTGAGCACTGCAGAGTGTGGCTCACTCCCCACCAATTAAAGCAAAAAAAAATTGTAGATATCTAAGGGACATTTAGTAATTTTTTTTTTGAAAAAGATAATGCTTGATCAAGTAAGTGCAGGAATCTTTGCTTTAGAAGCTGGAAAAAAAAAAAACAAAAAAACGGATTCTTGCCTAGAGCCTCTAAAAAGAACATAGCCTGGGTGATCCTCCTTGGATTTCTGACCTTAGAACATTCGCTGATTCAAATCACTAACTTTATGACTACATATTAATACAACAGCAACGGACACAGGCTTGTCTAGGCCTATACCCTTCGCACTCAAAGAAACAGGTGAACTAAACTACAAGCATCTTTGCTTGTAGAAAAATATGGAATCCTCCTCTAGTACTTTTAAACATTAATTCACTGGCAAGGGAAGAAAGAGCTTGAGTAGGAATGACATAAAGACAGTGGGGAAGGGTCGGGGGCACTTGCATGGTGGTAAAAGTGAGGTGACTTTGTTCATTCAAACCACATGTTATAACAGTATTACAACCATGTTATCTCAACCAATTTTTTTTAAGATTACAGCATTTTCAGTTCTTATCTAGATTAAATGTAGCCTGCACCAAACTAAACAGAAGAATGTTCTGTTTTATTTGCACAGATGAGGCCCTGAATTCAATCTCTGGCACCCTAAGAAAATACTTAAGAAAGACAAAAAACAGTAGCCCAAATATGGAATCAACCTAAATGCCCATCAACTAATGACTAGATTAAAAAAAATGTTATAGCTCAGTAGAAGACTGTTCAACCGTTAAGAAAACGATAAAATTCTTTGGATAACAAACTAGATGATATTTGAGGCAATTATGTGTAAGGAAGTGAAAGACAATCACTAGATAGTTTCACTCATGTGTGGACTACAAATAACCAAAAAAAATTAACTTTTAAAAAATCCTATGAAACTTGTAGACTTGATGAAAACTATGGTAGTAGTTGTTGGAAGGAAAGAGACAAGTTTGGGAAAAATAGAGAGGTTCTTTTGGTGGTGAGTGCAGAGAGTTTTAAATACCCATAGAAGTGTGAGGTTATCTCCCTGAAATTCAGTAACATTGTACATCCAATGATAAATTATTTTTAAATTAAAATGTCATTTTCAAGATATAGTAACTAGGGTTCAAGAATGGCCTCAGGGTCAGTGCCTACATGGCAAGTGTGAGGCTACAAGTTGAATCCCAACACCACCTCAACAGCTGAATACGGTCTCCCAGCACTTGACATTATGATCCCTGGCACAAATGAGTCACCTCCAGCCTACTCCTTTCAAGGGTGTGGGAGCACCACAACCAAATGTGCAACCCCGACATCACAACAACCCTAATGACAATAGCAAAGGGAGGAGAGGGAAAACAAAAATTTTTGAAAGACAAAATAAATTTTATTGAGCACCTAGGATATGCTTTATTTACCTTCTTTCACTTCTCACAATAAGTCTGTGATATAAAAACTATCACCTTCCACAGGAGGGTTGAATAATTTATCTAGTTTCCTAGATTATAAGTAGAATCCAGGTTAACTAATCCCCAAAGCTCATGTATGCTATGCCTGAGCATGAAGATGAACCAGAACTGAACAAGATGTTGGACAGTGTGTTGTCTCAGCAGTCACCAGAAAAGGAATGATCCAGATCTGTCTCCATGTGGCTATGGGAAGCTTCCTTAATTTGGGGGCCTGATTTTTGTTCTGAAAAAAATGTAGAGATTGGACAAGATAACCTTTAAAACCTTTTTCAGAAACAAGATTTCTGTATCTATTTTCATGTTACAGGAAAACCACTCATGCTAAACTGAGTGGCATAAAAGCAGGGTAATATGCCCTACTTGATGCACCCAAGGAATTTGCTTCCTTTGATGAAATTTCCTGGCAGAAATTTCAGTATAATTGGTTTATTTTATCTCTTTACCACCTTCACTGTATAAAGGTAATAAGGGTGAATATGGTCAGCTGCTTGCAAAAATGGCTTTACTACTGCATCTCTAGCTCCTGGTTAAGCCAAGCTCTTGCAATGTGAATATGCAGGGCTTTGTTTGGGTTTTTGTTTGGGGGCCACACTCAGTGGTGTTCCAGCGCTTTACTCCTGGCTCTGTGTTCAGGTATCTCTTTTATCAGAGCTTGGGGTGGGGGGGGGCGGAATCTATATGCGGTGTCAGGAATTGAATTCAGATCAGCCATGAGCAAGGCAAATTTACACTTTTGCCTTTCAAGAGATGGAAAAAAATTTCTACAAGCCTTGAATACGTGCTGCACCTGTGACTGACTTGGCCCAATTGGCTACAGTAGAAGTGGTGTATGCCAGTCAGTCAGTATGCCCTGAGTGAGGGGCATGGACCCCTCAACACTCTCTCAAACCTCTTCCTGGATATGAGAAAGTCCAGGCTGGCCTGATGGATGTCAAGAGAACACATGGAGCAGAGCCATGCACCCACAATGGTGCGTCAGATGGTTACAGATGTTTGAATAAGCCCAGCTCAGACCAGCCAAAACAGCAGAACTAACCAGTCAACTGTAGACCCTTTGCATACCACTTATGGCTGTATTTTTTTTCAGTAGATTTATTGTAAAAACAAAGTTCTGCTACAATTAACTTCTAGGCAAAGCAGAGTTTGGTATGTGAATTGTGCCTGCATTCATCATAACAATGAATTCATCAGGAAAATTAATCTAGGTTGCAAGCAATGGTAAGTCTGATTCAGATCTGCCTACTCACATAAGGGAGTGTACTGGTTGCTATCACCAAACATCCCAAGAGTGACACACCTAGAATAAGATTCTCCAAATCTGTCACTGATTCTATGATTCTCCCTAACTCTTGGTTCTACTTTTGTCTTTTAGCTTTAGTTTCTGCAACTACATCTTTGGGGGACAATATGGTCCCCTGCAGTCTCTGGTCTATACTGTATTATTTTAGTTGATAGGAAGGAGAACTTGCTTCCCAATAATTTAAGTCCTAGAAGCAACTTTCATTTGTGTGACTGAGGTCACACCTATGCCTGAAGCAATTACTTTTTTCTTTTCAGGAAGATACATTGAGTCTGAGTTAAATTAGACATCCAACATTTGAGGAAGGGAATAAGTTGGTATTGATACCACATGGATTGAGAATAAGTAAGGAAGTGGAACATCTTTTTAAAAATTTAAAAGGACTGGAGCTATAGTATAGCAGGCAAGGTGTCTGTCTTGCATGCAGCAGATCCTGGTTCAGCATCCCATCCGATCTCCCAAGGACTGCAAGGAGTAGTTTCTGAGCGTAAAGCCAAGAATTACCCTTGAGCATCACCGGGTGTTTCACACTGCACCCTCCCCTCAAATTAAAATTATGCCACCAAAAAGGGGGGAGAAATAAACAAAAACAAATGTCTCTTATATTTATAAATTAAAGGAAAAAAGAGGAAAGTGATAACAACTTTGCACTGATTCTTCTGCAAAATAGTAGGTGGTTCACTCAGTATCTGGAAAATACTTTCAACAGTGAAGCTAAGGGAGTTATACATAATGCTTCCCATACCACCCAGATGAAAGCTTTAAATACCAATTTTTGTTCACATTTCTCTATCACATAAGCAGATAATAATAAGTTCACATAGCCACGTACATCAAAAGAAGGGCATGCCATAGGCACACTACCGTACCTGCACTTTTCAAAGACTCTGAATGAATGCCCATAAGCTACTGAGTCATGAAATCACTTCCTAGTTGTCACTAGAGAGGCAGCATGATGCTCTTGTTAACAGGACAAATCTGGATGCAGTCTGCCTGGGTATTCACATCTCAGCTCTGACTGCTGTAAGTGTTTTTGTTTTCTTTGGTTTGGAGCCACGTTGGGTGGTGCTCAAAGGACCATGCAGTGCAAGGAACTGAACCCAAGCCTACTTGGGTGTGTGACTTTTACACACTACTCAGTCACCCTGTGCCTTAAGTGGAAGTGATAAGGGAATTTACCCAGTGGAAAGAATAAGTGAGTTATTATATGCAAAGTTAGAAAGTGTCAGCTATTCATCATCCAGGACGATTCATCAGGAGTAAAAAAATCTGGCACCTTCAATGAAAGATGAATGGTCTTGGCTGAGTCATTCTCCAACATTAGTTTATTTCTTCATCTATAACACAGCAGCAATTACCGGGACACTGAGTACCTCACAGGATTGAGAAATGATGGAGATAAATTTTTTGAAAACTCCCCAAGTCTTTCATAAATAAAAGGCCTTGTTAATACTAATT
>JAOXYA010094554.1:0-11010 GCA_028565675.1 Sorex palustris
GTATTCGATATGCCAGACACAGTAACAACAAAGTCTCCAGTGGAGACGTTACTGGACCCGCTCGAGCAAATCGATGAACAACAGGAGAGCATTTATCCTTTTATATCACAGGTTAGTGTATATAAAATCTAGTATTTTATATTATAGATAATATAATCTACTATAAATCAGATTATTTTAATACATTAGAATAGATTAGAATCTCTGGCACCCTCCATTTTCATCCTTGTTGCTGTGAATTGCATAATTGCGTAATTTCTTTCAGTATTATACTGTTAGTAATGATGAGAATAAACATTCTTTGTATCTTTATTGGTGTGCATTTAAGCTTTGTAATTCATGTTAATAATATTGAATTATTTCCACATCAAAGTTAAAAATACTGAGTTGGAGAGAGAGTACAAGTTTAGAGTGATTTTTAAGCACACAGCTCCTGCCTCTCTGAGTATTGAGAACCCTACATTCAAATTTCAGGGCTACATATGTTCCTCTGGCCATCTTCAGTTGTGGTCCCAAAAGCAAGGAGAGAAAAATTAAAATAGAGCAAAAATGTTAAACATAAATACTCTCAAGGAAAATTAATTGAGAAATTAAAGAGTTTGTACAGTGGCTAGGGCACTTGCCTGCACACAGCTTACTCTGCTTTAATCCCTAGCACCCTGGAAAACTAGAAACACAATTACCTTGTTACAAAATGATCAATTAATGAATGTGTTCATGTGCTCCATTTCATATGTTCTTCATATGAAAAATAACCACTTCCTTTGTTATCATGTAAAATCTAGCTTGCTTCTTATTTCTCAGTGTCTGTCAAGAATGAAGTCAAAATCCTATTAGGTTCTTGGGGGTAACAAAGTGTCAAGCTTATCTTCAGGATTGCTCATGTGTTCTTCACTAGGGAAGACCATAGCCTTGGGAAATACCACCAGACCACACATTTGGGGAAATAACCCAGGGGTTGATATCTCAGCCAATTTAAAAGAATAGTGCACAGGTGGCCCTCGGGCTGGATAATAATTTGGTGTCCTATATAGCCTATGTTCCTCATTCAGTTCCTCATCAAAAATTCACTTTCAGGTACAAAGGAATGAATGAGGTCAGTTTACATGAACAGATGCATAGGACTACATGGACATAGTACTTTATGAAAGGCATTTAATTTGCCATAAGATTTACCCATGATACTTTACAAGTTAGTGCGGGGTGGTGATCAGGGGGTATTCCTCACTGTACACTCAGGGGACAGTATGGGATACCTGGAATAGAATCTGAGGGCAGCATGCAAGGCAAGTACCTACCTGCGGTACTATCTCTCGGACCCCTTTGGTTTTAATCTGAAGCACTATGGTTGTGATATTCCAGCCAAAGCCTAAGTAATTTAACCAGTTTCCAAATTCCCAAGACATTTAGAATTTGTTCTTGATTTGTTCAAAGTCATTGGCCTAAAAATAAATGAAAGAATAAGACATAAAATGCAGTTTACCAAGTTGCAGCAGGTCATAATTCAAAGTTATTTTCAGCCAACTAAAAGCAAAACATTTTCTTGCAACCAAAGTCATTCAGACAATACATTTCAACATGACCATAACCCATTTCTCCATCTGGGTCTCAACTATGCATTCCCCGTGGACACTGGAAGTCAGGGGAGGGCTATTCTTTAAAAGCTGAATTTTAAAATGACTGTTCTGATTTTACAACCCTTCCTTCAGTCATTCAGGCATTCACAGTCACATTACCACAGTTATGGACAGGGAGGTTCAGTCCTAGGGCTGCAAAAATAGTTCAGAGGAACATATACTTCAAAGGAAAGAATGAAAATATTTAAGCCAACTTAGCTTTAAGGTCAGTTGTATTTTGTTTCCCTCCCCTTATTTTCCAGCAATCAAATCCCTGAACAAATCTCCACTAATTCAGCAACGAAGTCTACGCTCACACATGTGCATGTGCATGAGATTTACCAGAGATGCCAGTAAGTGATCACTGACCGTAACCCATTTCTCCATCTGGGTCTCAACTATGCATTCCCCGCGAACATTGGAAGTCAAGGGAGGGTTATTCTTTAAGCTGAATTTTAAAATGATGGTTCTGATTTTACAACCCTTTGAGGAGGTCCATGCTTCTAGGGCTTGAGCAACACGCAGTCCTCCTCGGACTCTGATTTCTCTGTTACCCACCAAATCCTTCTCCCGTGGAGGTGCAGCGAGCCCAGTGGGGGCCCAGCTTGAGAGAACTTCAGTCTAGTCTAGTGATCACTGCTCTACCCCAGGAGGCAATTTTCTCTCTTTCAGCCCCACAAAGTGGCAAGAAAGATCCTTCAACTGTCTGCTTTGCAATCCTCACAGCTTTCCTGGGCCAGCTGAGTGTGTCCTGGTCTGCTTTTACTACCGACTGCAGCCTTTGACCAACCTGTGTGGATTTACGGATGCAGGAGGCACAAGGCCCTTGGGGGCCCCTAGTCCAGAACTTTGCCAGGCAGCAGCCTGCCACAGATGGGTAAGTACATTCTTCCATTCCTGGACCGCTTGTTTATCTAAGGATTGTGAGATCGTCATCCACCACTCCTGCTTTATCCTCATACCAAATTAAGCAAACCTGCACACCTGCATCCCTGCTAAGAGCCACTGGGATTTTACCCAGAGCATCTCACCAAGGCTTCAAGGGTCAGGTCAATGAGGAAGCCTGGTAGTTGCTAGGGTAACAGCCTGATGCTACTGGTACCAGCTGTTACTGGTGACAAGCCAGACAGTTGTCATGGCTCACATAAGGTTTACAGACACCAAAGTAACAATGTGGGGGACGCAGAGAAGGTAAAACTCCCTGGCTTTGATACTGTCCTCTGTGTGGTAAGTAAAATCAGGTCTTGAGATCAGAGGACGCACAGCCTGTTCCTTCTAGCTTTTCACTTTCTGTGAAGTCATGCATCAATTTTATAAAGTTTTATACAAAAAGATTTGAAAACAACAAAGAAGTCACAAATTCTAAAATCAAAGTTATCCATGATCTCAACATAAAGCCTTATTTATCTTACCAATTTGCTCTGTGTGTCTGTGTGTGTGTATGTACAAGAGTCATAAAATAAATTTTTAGGGGTGCCACATTTTCTAAACTACTTTTATTTGTTGAAAATACATTAAGAACTTTCCCTCCTCATTTCCTATCTTCTACATCAGTATTTTCTAGTAACTAAGATATTCTCTTAAATATATTTCAAGCCTGCGATATATGTCTATTCATTTCAAAAATAAACATCTTATCATCAATTTAAATGTCAAACTTTTAAATGTAATTATTATAGATAGACATATGAATGAATTTCTTATGAGACATGAACAATTCTGAAAGTAAAAATCTTTTGCAAAATGTTTAAAAATTTTAAAGTTTTGATACATATTTAATGACTTTCCATAGTAACATTCTATCAATTTATAGCAGTAATGTTCAACGAAGAGTTTTCATGGCAATAATTTAGGTATGATATTATGACAAATCTTTTACTGGTAGAAGATGGAATTTTTGTTCCTGATTTTTTTTTACCATTAAGTTATGTATGGGGCACTTTTTCACCTGAGGAACTGTGGTTTGAGCCATACCCAGAGACACTCAGAGATTACTCCTATCTCTGTGCCCAGCCTTACTCCTGATGGTGCTCCAAAACCCATATGTCCTTTCCATTAAATTGTGATACTTAAAGTAGCATCTTTGCAAGTTGTATGCTGATCCATTGCATATTGTCTTGAATGCATTCTAAAGGCTCCTAATCAGTATGCATTATTTAACACTGTACAGATTTTCCAATTAAGTTTACCTATAATTTTCATGTGATGTTCCTTTTTGACATGCAGCTGTATCAAATTATCATCTAATTTCATGTACCAAGTATTTCTTGATGTTTCTTACTTTTAGATATAAAATGCTTTCTTCATGCTCAGATAATGTTTGAGTCACTTTTCCCCCGAAGTGTTTCCTATTTCTCACATCTCGAAAGTGAGTCATCCCAACCCTTTCTTCTGAATTCCATTAGCCGGGCTGTTTTTGTAGCTAAGCGCTGTGGAAGATAGAGCCAGTGTCCCCTCCGTAGGACAGAACATGTTTGCTTAGAGCCTTGGAAAACAGAATCAATGTCTCCCCCTGGAATAAAGGGCAGTCATGCTTCCTGCTCCAGATAATAATGAAAATAGCTTCCTCTGAAATCCTGGCCAGGCATACTTATTGTCTATTATCAAGCTCTCTATTTCTCTTTTGCAATGTACTCAGTTCATAAATCATCAAGCCCTTTTTTCATTGCCCTAGTAGAATTGAAGGTCAGAGAACTAATGCAAAAATAATGATGTTCTGGCTATTGCCACCGCAGTGACTAATATACTAACTTGCAGCACTTCCCTAAGAATGCCAAGTTGTGTGTTGACAACCATGAAATCATGAACTTACAGTCATTGATAATCAGAGACAATACTTTTCAATAATTCCATCATTATTTTTTCAATTATTTTGAAAAATCAGCACAAAAAAATGTTGCTTCTAGACTTGAGACAATAAAAGTTTTAACACTGGAGCCAGAGAGAGAACACACCATGTGGAAACGTGCCTTGCATGTGGGATACCCAAGCTGATAGCCCAGAGGTGTCTGGAACCCTGCTAGGAGTTATCCCCGAGGGAAGAACCAGAAATAAGTTCTGAGCCCTACCCAATATCTTCTAAAAATAAACCAAAGCATTACTAAGACCAAAGACTTCAGGGCAGAATAGCTGGACTCAAATGTTCTCTGCAACATATTAGCTGCATTAATTGTAGTAAATTAATAATCTTTCTTACCTTCAGTGGAAGACCTACAAGTATCTGCAGAATGGTGCATTTTATACATCATTTTAGATTTTATGGTTTTATTATTCAATTAAATAACCGGATTGTGCAAAGTACTTAGAAAAATGTCCATAAGCGTATTAAAATGTCTAAGTGCTATCTTGGGAGTCCACACCCAGGGATGCTCTGCTCTCAGAAATTATTCCTGACGGAGTTTAGGGAAGTCTTGAGGATGCTGGGGATCAAACCCAGGATGGCCATGTACAAAGCTAGTAGGCTCCTCTCCTGCTATCACTCAAGTCCTACAAATGTTATTGTATGCAGGGGATTAATTTTGGTTCACTTGGTGGTAACTATCAGAAAATACTTTCACTGTGCACCAAGAAAAGACTTTTTTTTCATTAAAAGTAGAATTGCTAAGTCAGAAAGATAGTAAAGCAGGTAGGGTGTTTGCTTTGCACCTGACTGAGTCAGAGAGAGGTCTGAGGTGATTCGTTTGCATAGAGCTGAGTGGTCCCATTTCCAGGGCTACTTGTTGAAGATGCTTTTCTTGCTCTACCTCACTTTCTTTTTGCTCCTCTAAGATTAACTTATCATAAACATAAGGGTTTGTCTCAAAAAATTCAACTCTATTCCAGCAATCTGAGTGTCTGTTTTTATTTAAATACTATGCTGTTTTGATTACTACCACTTTGTACCACAGTTTGAAGCTGGTGAAAGTGATTCCTCCCATCCTCTTTTTTCCTAAGGACTACTTTAGCTATTTTGGTGTTGGGTGGTGTTATTTTTACATATGAATTTCAGGCATGTTGGATCTACTTCTTTGAAAAATGTCGTGGGTATCCTTATAAGGTCTGCATTGAATCTGTATAATGCCATGGGGTGTATTGTCTGTTAATTATATGAACCGTCCCACCCCATGACTGTGGGATGTGTTTCCATTCCTTATGTTCTCTTTTTTTTCTTGGAGTAGTGTTTTGTAGTTTTGCTTGTATAGTTCTTTCACCTAATTAGTTAAGCTGATTCTGAAGTACTTAATTTTCTGAGGCATAATCATAAACAGTTAAACATTGTTTTTATTCTCTCATCATTGATATATAGGAAGGGCATGACATTTTTCCATATTAGTTTTGTCACGTACCACTTTAGTATACAAATCTATTGTTTCTAGGGATTTCTTTTCATAGAGTCTTTAGGATTTTCTAAATATAGTATCATGTCATCCACAAATAGTGAGAGCTTTCTCTGTGGATACTCTTGGTACCTTTTTCTTGCCTAATTGCTACGGCAAGTATTCCTAGTATTATCACTGTCACTGTCCTCCCGTTGTTCATTGATTTGCTTGAGCGGGCACTAGTAATGCCTCAAAACAAATTGTGAGACTTGTCGTTACTGTTTTTGGCATATCGAATACGTCACGGGGAGCTTGCCAGGCTTTGCTGTGTGGGACACTCCTATGGGTATACAGCTTACTATAAATATCACCACCTTTTGCTTTCTGTAACTTCATCTCGTGAATAGATTACATGAATTACTTCCTATAGAGAGACAAAACTGATGAGGCCCAGCAGACTCTACTCTGCAGCCTTTCCCCCAGTAATACACTCACACATACTAGTCCCAGGTTCATAGACATTTTCAACGATAAGAGAATGACAACCTTCATTCTTTTCATTTTTCTGCCTTCATCTTGAAACCCTCGTCCTTTCATTCCTTCCATTCTGTTTCTCAAAGCCATCAGGGCTATGAGACATTTCATCACACTGATGAAGAAGAAGTGGGAAGTAATTTTTTTAAGTAGATCTGAGTATTGGTAGATATAACACCACTATTTTATTCCTTTCTACATCTCTTTTGTCTACCCCGAAACTTGGTAATTTCTCAAGCCTTTACTTATTTTTCTTTTTCAATTTATGGTTTCAGTTGAAGCATTGTGATGTATAATACCGTCAATGAAAGGACTTAATGTATACTAATTATCCAGCACCACACCCTCCATTAGAGTGCCTGCCTCTCTCCACCATTGGTTACAGATTGCCCTGACATACACCTTACCTCCACACCCACCGTTTGTAAATTAAGTTTTGTAGGTCAGTTCTCATGGACTGGAGCGATAGCACAGCAGGTAGGGCGTTTGACTTGCATGCCGCTGACCCGGGTCAATTTCTTCACCCCTCTTGGAGAGCCAGGCAAGCTACCAAGAGTATTTCGCTCACTTGCTCAGCCTCCAGTACTATATTTAATATAATTAAAGAGAGTGGGAAACTTGTCTTGTGCCCTATCTTAGGGGCTTTTAGATTTTCCCCATTGACTACTGGACTTGTTATCACTTTAACTACATTGAGAAGAGTTCCTTCATGTCCAATTGTGTTGACTGTTTTTCTCACAAAAGGGCTGGAGCAATAGCTCAGTGGTAGGGTGTTTGTCTTGCACACAGCCAGCCTGGCAGAGCCGGGTTCGATTCCTCCGCCCCTTTCGGAGAGCCCGACAAGCTACCAAGAGTATCTCGCCCTCTCCGCAAAGCCTGACGTATTCAATATGCCAAACACAGTAACAACAAGTCTCAAAATGGAGGTGTTACTGGGCCCACTCGAGCAAATCGATGAACAATGAGAGAACAGTGCTTGTGTTTGTGTTTTTCTCACAAATGGGTAGTGTATCTTATCAAATGCTTTTCCTGCATCTATTGATATGATCATATGGTTTTTGTTTTTTCTTTTATTGATATGGTGCAAACTATATTGATTGACTTGGGAATGTTAATCGATCCTTGCATCCCTAGTATAATTTCTATTTGGTCATGACATATTATCTTTTGGATGAGTTGTTGTATCTATTTGCTAATATTTTGTTTAGTATCTTTGCATCTGTGTTCATTGGGGATACTGTCCTGTAGTTCTCTCTTTTGTATGATGTCTTTTTCTGCTTTGGGTATTAAGGTTATGTTTATTCCACAGAAACTCTTAGGGAATGTTTCTGTTTCTTCAATTTCTTGGGTGAGCTTGAAAAGGATTAAAATCAGCCTTGAAAGAATTCACTGGTGAATCTAACTGGGCCTGAGTTTTTGTTTATGGCCAGATTTTTGGTTATCATTACAATTTCCTTAATTCCTTCCTGATGAATGCTTGCATAGCTGTACTCCAAAATTTCTGGCAGGCAGTGTCTTCATTCTTATCTGGTTCCAGTAATTTTCTCTTTGATCTCCTCTCTAACCCACTGGTTATACAGGAACAAACTATTTAATTTCCAAATGTGTAAGTTCTTCTTGATGTATATACCCCTTGATCATTAAGAGATACCCTTCACTGTCTCATTATAACTGCAGCAGAAAGTCTATGCTGTCTTGTATTATTATGGCCATCTTGTATGTTTTGAGGGGACATTTTGCTTGAAGAATTGTCTTATAACTTTTTTTCTTTGAGTCTATGTTCAATAGACTAATAGAATAGTCTATTGCTCTGACTATTCAAATGTATTTCTAGCAGGCTGAGCAGTACTGAGTTCAATTTTTTAACACTTCTGGCTCTCTTAATTGGTGCATTTAGACCATTGAAGTTGAGAGAGAATATTTTCATAAAATTTTGTGCCATATTTCTCCAGGTATTTAGCATGTTTTTTTGGAGACCTCTTGTCACAAAGTAGTCTTTAATTCTTGTAAAAATAAGTTTGAATCTATGAAATTCCTGAGTTGTTTTTCTATGAAGTTGTGTGTTTTTCCTTCAAATATTAATGAGACTCTAGCTGGAGTAGTTTTGTAAGATATTCATTTCATTGCATTTTTTCCCACTATATCCTAGCACTCTCTTTGGGCCCAGAGGGTTACAATTAATAAATTTTCAGGAAATCTTAAGGGTGCTCCTTTATATATAATATACTTTTTTGGTCTTATTTATTTCAGTACTCTACCTATATCTATGTATCCAGATCATTTATCATTCTGGTTAGCATGTGTCTTGAAATGTTTTTATTTGGATTTCTTTTAGTTGGTAGAATTTAGGCCTCCTGGATCTGGGTGCACACACTCTTCAGCTCTTGGGACTTCTCAGCAATGATGTCTTTGACTATAGCTTTTTCCTTAGAGTTGCCATCCTGGCCCTGTAGGGCCCTGGTGATTCTTAGGTTGTTCCTCATCCCCAAATGCTTTTGTCAGTTATTCATTTATTTTGAGTATTTTCCATCATCTGTTATTGTCTGGAGGTTTTCCGCGCCTTATATTGTAGCTCACTGCCTCATTCCTCGTCAGCAAATTTTACTCTGCTGCTGAAACCTTCCAGTAAATTTTTCATCTCACCTACCTATATTTAAGTTCTGTCATTTCTGTTTGTAGGTTCCTCATTTCTTATCTCACCTTTCCTTTCTCCTTTTCTTCTTTCTTTCTTTCTTTCTTTCTATCTTTCTTTCTTTCTTTCTTTCTTTCTATTTTCTTTCTTTTCTTCTTTTCTTTCACTTGTTCTTCCTTTCTTTCTTTCAAACTGCGATTTAGAGAGTCACTGATAGTAAGTTTTAGAGATGCAGTATTTCAACTCCAATCCCACCACCAGTGTCAACTTTCCTCCACGAGTGTTCCCACCTCTCTTCCCAATCACCACCCCCCCATTTCCATCTGTACTTTGAGAGGCACATTACAACGTTCCAGTAGTTGCAGTTTACTTATCATGTTTTTTGTACTGTTGGGTCTGTGGTTTGGATATAGCCGTACCACTCTCCCATATCACCAGTATAATTGAAGCCTTGATACTTGCTCACCCATTACTTCCCATTCTATTGTTCTCACCTTGATTTATTTCCTTCTCTGTCCTTCTCCTCTCTAAACATAGTGTTCAAGGGTGATCTAGATTCTAGACATTCCCTTTTACTACGGTACATTGCTCCAGTCAGCATTCTATATTCCTCAGATCAGTAGATCATTCTGAGTTTCTCTTTCTACTTCTGGTCTACCTCACTCGACATGTTATCTTCTGGTTCCAATCAGGCTGCAGCAAATTGCATGGTCCCATCATTCCTCGCAGCTGCATAGTATTTCATTGTGTACATCTACCTCACCTTCATCATACATTCATCTCTCTTTGGACACCTAAGTTGATTACATATTTTAACTATTGTATTGAGTGCACCAATGAATAATGGTGTGCATATGCCCTTTTGAAAGGGTGTTTAATGTCTCTTAAGACATTAAAAATTTACTGTTTAATTTATGAGATTTACTTATTTTTCTTAGTGTTACTGAACAAAGTGCCCAGGTTTTTGCTATAATCCATGCTACTCCAAATAAATGCATTTTTCCGTGCCTGTGACAATATCAAGCTAAAATAGTATGACATAGAATGAGTTAAATGTTCTTTATTATCTGCCTCTGTTTTTAGTTTATCAATTATTGTGGACTATCTCATTTGCATATTTGACTGTTTTCCCTTTGGGATTTATCAATCCCAGGAGTATGAAAAATGAAGCCAGGTAATATTTAAGGAATATAGTGAAATAATAAAGATAATATATAACCTTACTAATTTTCACTCTGTGTGTACTTAGTTTTCTTATAAAACTGGGATCATGAAATAAACTTTTAAATAAAGAATTTTACTTCAGAAAATACCTAAGAGAAGAGAGTTTTTTTTTAAATTTCAATCCAGAAAATAATAATTGAATCAATATCGACATGAATCTGTTTCAGATTTATTCTCCTGAACCTAATGAGTATTAGTCACAGATCAATTTAATTTCTCATTTTTTTCTAACTCAGGCTTTAATGATACTGAAATCAGTCTGTTGTTTAACAAGTTTTTAACTTTCACTTGATCACTTGACTTCCTGTTAATCATCGAATTGCTTGAGCAGGAGCCAGTAATGTCTCCATTTTTCTCTGTTGCATGCTAGTGTAGCCTAATGGCATCTGTTTGTTCTAGGAACACGAAGAGCCTCAAATTGATCGTTCAGGATCGTGGTGAAGAAGTCTGACCATCTGGTAGGTGGGCGGCCACGTGGTCTTTTGACATCCCAGGGAATCCAGTCAGTAACAGCTCTAGTCCAGCGGTCGCCTCCAAATCTCATTACGTGTCCAGCCCATCTGATTTTTGATGCCTTGGCAAACGAGACAGTGTCCCTGATTCTTGATCGTTGATGGAGGTCAGAACTTCGGATTCTTTCTCTCATTTGAGTGAAACGTGATATTCCAAGCATAGCTCTTTCAATTCCTCTTTGGGAGACCCGAAT
>JAOXYA010094573.1:0-11010 GCA_028565675.1 Sorex palustris
CCCATTGTTCATCGATTTGCTCGAGTGGGCTTAGTAACATCTCCATTGTGAGACTTGTTGTTACTGTGTTTGGCATACTGAATACTCTCGGTAGCTTGCCAGACTCTCTGAGAGAGGCGGAGGAATCGATCCTGGCTCGGCCAGGCTGGCTCCATGCAAGGCAAACGCCCTACCGCTGTGCTATCACTCCAGTTATCACAAAAGTTTTAGTAATGTTAGTAAATTACTAAAGATGGTTTACTGTATAATAATTACCCAGGATGTCAAGAAAGGGGTGACCTTTGTTTCACTTGATCCTCATTGTAAGAGATAAAGTAGAGTGGGATGGAAGTACTGCAGAGGAAAGGCACTTGCCTTACGTGCTGATGACCTTATTTTTGTTCCCATGCAGCATAAATTCCCCCAGAACACCACCAGGAATGATGCTTGAGCACAGAGCAAGGAATAAGCCCTGAATGTAGCTAGGTGTGGAACATAAAGAAAAAGAGAGAGAAGAAAGAAGAAGGAAGGAAGGAAGGAAGGAAGGAAGGAAGGAAGGAAGGAAGGAAGGAAGGAAATGGAAGGAAGGGTGAATTACTATTCCCACATAAAGAGACTGAGGTTCAGGGAAGCTAAGAAACTTTTTCTTTCCTAAGATTCTTTGCTAAGATAAGAATATAAAGTAGAGGTCTTGGAGAAACACAACTATCTTTGAACTCCTGCTTTGCAAACATATACTCACAAGCTCCAATGCTTGGGGACATGTGTGTGTGTAATTATAATTTCTGAGCATAATGTAGTAAGGAATGTGTGTGCAAAAAAGGATGCAACCCCCAACAAACACCCCATCTGTAAAAATAAGATGCACAAGCACCATTGCCAGGGCATGCAAATCCAGGCAATCGTGCCTGAGCAACCCATTAGATCCCTGACACACAGTCCAACTCTAATGTGCATGTCTCAAAAAAAAGAGTAACCTCTGGGGCCAGAGAGATAGTACAGTGGTTAAGGCACTTGCCCTGCACACGTCTGACTCAGGTTCAATCCCCCACATCTCATATGGTCCTAGAGCATGATCAGGAGTAATTCCTGAGTGCAGAGCCAGAAGTAACTCCTGAGCATTGCTGGGTATGCCCTCTCCCCCCATCCCCACCACCAAAAAAAAAATTTAAAAAAAGAATTAAAAAGAATACAAAGAAAAAGGAATGCAATCCCTGGGAAGCATGGACCAGAAAAATATGTCCATGAAAAATATTCAACGATAGGTGAGCACCGAGGCCAACCTGATTCTGATTCTGTGACTCCTTGTAGGCACCACCACAAATTTTATGAGTACCACAGGGGAATGCATCTGACCCCAGTCAGCATAGCACATTGTCAACAACAATGAGAGGGGGTCAACAACAATGGGGAGGAAATAAAGGTGTTTACATAGCAAAAACTAATAATAAAAAATGGAGTCCAAGAAAGAGTACAGTGGGTAAGGTAGGTGATGCATGCTGATTTGGTCCATAGCATTCATCTGAACAGTACTCAAGCGTCACCAGTCATCCCTAAGCATGGGGCCAGGAGTAAGCCAGAAGCACTGGCTGTGGCAAAATAATAATAATAATAATAATAATAATAATTGAGAAATAATCCAAAGTTTAGGAGAAAAGAAGTAGGATAGACTCCTCAGAAGGAATACATGTGCCCTGCCTAGTGCTAGACAATAATAAAGGTGGTATTCCTAAGGCAAAGGAAGGATAATGTGCGGTCACTGATAAGTAATTCCTATAGATAGAGAAAAGAAACATATTAATGACAGGCATGCCACAGTTTTAAATCTTATTCCTCTTACATCCTCAGTAGACAGGTATTGGAACTGAGCAGGGAAGTTGGCTTTCCTGGTCCTCGGCAACAGGAGCTCTCCCAGAGTGGAACGCAGCAGGAGGCAGGCCCTGGCACCTTACTTTTCACAGGTCATGGGGAGAGGCAGTCAACGATGTTTTTATTCATCTTTTACAGCACTTTGATTTTTCTATTATGGCTATTTATTTTAATACGGACGTGTGGTAACGTATGAATAAAGCGCCACCCTCCTCTCCCCCTTCAAATAAAAAATGTGACAACAAAATGGCTTTTCAAAGATTCCACTTTCAAGTTGCCCTCAAACCAAGATGCTCTCCACAGAGGTAAGATGATATACTCCAAGCTTGAGAAGGAAGTACTTGATTTATTGATGGCTTTAAAGACATTCTTTTTCATTCACCTGGATGCAAGGATGGATATCAAATACGCCCAAATAGGAAGCACATAATAGACCCACAAATACCCAGAGTCCCACAACCATCACGTGTCACAGAGAAATAAGAGCTGTACACAGGGTTGAAACCAGACACATCCCCCAACCTCTGCAAAAGACTTCACATGACCAAGCAATGTCTGAACGGTTCAGTCTAGCGAGCTCTCCATAGATTGGTGTTATCAGCATCGTAATTTACAAATCTGTAAAACAGGTTTCATAGTCTTACACAACCTGTTTGAGGTTTCACAACTCAAAATGGACACGATCAGATTTTAAACCACCTTTTTCTGCCTTCAAACCCAGCATTCTTTCTTTCTTTACAGCAATATTCATAAATGTCTAGTTCAAGAACCATTTGCTAGGGATCACTAAAGATGGCTCATCAGAATTTAAATCCCGATACCTCAACCTAGACTTACTGAGCCAGAGTCAGTAGAAGGAGAAGTTATTCATCAAAATCTTCAGTAAGTCTCCAGGGTTATTTTAAGCAGGACAGAATTTAAGAATTAGAACTCAAGAGCTTCATATGGTGCATCATAATTTGTAAATCATTTACAAATCCTTTTCTACCAAAGACTAATAAAGTATAACCTTGAGAACTGATGTAGTTATTAAAAGCACTGTAGCACTGTCCTCCCATTGTTCATTGATTTGCTCTAGCGGGCACAAATAATGTCTCTATTGTGAGACTTGTTACTGTTTTTGGCATATCGAATACGCCACAGAGAGCTTGCCAGTCTCTGCCGTGCGGGCGGGATACTCTTGGTAGCTTGGAGACAAGAGGAACGAGATTGGCCATCTGCAAGGCAAATGCCCTACTAGCTGTGCCATTGCTCCAGCCCAATTAAAAGCAAAAGCAAAGAAGCTAATACCAGAATTCTAGCTCCATCACTGATAGTTACTAAATTTGGGCAATTACTTAATTTCTCTGTTGCGTTAGTTATCTCATCAGAGAAAAAAGAGCTGCTGCAACTACAGGAAGTAGAACTGATCAATTGAACAAGCACCGTGGCAGCTGGGCCCGAGATCCATAGCATTTGCTCCAAGGCAACACTTCATATAAGCTTATGCCCATGACAGAACACAGGAAGGATATTAGGGCAGGACTATTACTGGAAAACAGGACACTTTCTTAATAGCTCATTTTGACTCAAGGACTTCCTGCCCATTTTCCTTAGCTTCCTCTGACTGGTGGCATTCCAAAATACTTCTTCGTAATGGTCTTTCTCTTGTTCTTTCACTTGAGGCGAAATTGAAATTGTCTTCCACTCTCTCCCAGATCCTTCTTTATATTCTCTCCTAGGCATTTTTCCTAGCAAAACTGCTTGTATGCTTACTCTTGTCTTGGCATCAGCTTCTGGGAGTACTTAGACTAACACATAAAGAAGGATAAAGTGAGTTAAGTCTGATGTATATAGTATTATACCTGGTAGATAGTGAGTGCCCAATATAAATGAACATGCACATGTTTGTAACATTAAAAAGGGAAACAATGATAACATAGCTTCATCAAACTATAGTTTGGAGTAAAATCGAATTACAAACTCCAGCACACAATACAGATATTCATTCCTAATAACTTCCCCCCCATGCCCACAGCCCCATTCTCGGAAAATTTATCTTCACAATCTCATCAATTCTCATGATGGTGTTTATAACTACGTGTTGAGTCAAATTGTTAAGTGTTACTCAATTTCTAACTTGAAGCATAAAATACATAAGAAAATAGTATTTTCAAAGTGATCTACCATCCATCACAAATCCTAGAGTTCTTTGAAAAAGGACATCAATTTTTCTGGATTAAGTACTACTGGGTTAAAAAATGATAGTGAAAACCACAGTGAAGTCTCTATTTGCAAGAGGCTCATCCAAATCTCCTCTGAATCCACAGTTTTTTGAAATCCAAGTATTAAGATACAGGGTCCAGAGAAAAGACATGGGAAGTAAGGCCCTTGCCTTGCCTTAGGTTGACCTCAATTCAAATCCCCAGCATCACATATCATCCCCTGAGCCCCAACAAGAATTATTCCTGAAAATAGAGCCAGGAATTAGCCCTGGGGTATGAAAACAAAACTAATAAATATATTTTATATATTATAATATTCTATTTATATTATAATTGAAATGTCTTGTTCTAGGGAGATAAGTGGTAGAGCACATGTCTGTCATGGGCTATGTCATTTGATCCCTTGCACTCTCCAACATGGCACCCAACACCACTCAGTAGCTCTGGTCCCCTGAGTAACATTGGGCATGTCTCTATAAAAATTAATAACCAAAAATAAATAAAAATATACTAAAAAGAGACTATTATAATCCACATACTTGTGCAATCTAGAGGTTGGATTATAATACCAAATAACTCAAAAAATATAGATAACTTCCTAAAAACAAAACACAACAGAAAGAATAACTTTCTAACTTTCTATGTCTCATTTTAAATTAGACATGTCAAAATGAATATTTAAAATAAAATCATAAATATCCCAGCAAAAATATCAACTGATGATTTAATGAGCTAAATTCTTTAGAAAAAAATCATGTATTATCTACTTTTAGCAGAAGGCTTGAAAAGGGGAAAAAGATTAGGATGACAGCTACCAAAATCATCTTTGCAAGTGATGGTTATAGCTAAAATAAAAAAATTCTGTGCATTTAAAAAAAGTATCTCAGGCCAGGGATATATCTTAGTGATTTTAGGGTCAGGGATATAGCTCAATGCTTTGTGTGCATAAAATCCTTAGTTCAATTCCAAACTCTCTACCCCCATCCCCACCAAGTACTTCATCTGGCATTCTGAGTTTTGAAAAAATGGGGAAAACTTATAGGGAATTTGATCCTTTAATAAAAGGTTTGTATCGTATACGATCACCTGAATGCCAAGTACAAAATATTGTTATCTAAAACTATTTCCCTATATTTGCCAAAGATATAGTAATATAGAATGCAATTTTTGAATTAAAATAGAAATCCTTTCATGAGCCAGTAATCTTAGATTTGTTGGATGAAAAAGCAAATGGAAATGTGTGCATTATGATAGGGTTTGAGGTAGACTACAGTGAAAAACCATGGCGGATTACACTGTCTGAGAAAATCAAAACCTCAAAGTTACTAATCATGCTAAGGTCCTTTGTCTCTAACAAAGCAAGAGATAGGGAAAGGTGAGATTGTCAAATGGAGGGTGGAAAAACTAGCAGGAAGGGAAGAACATTATGAAAGCTGTAAGTCAAAGGTGTTTCAGACAGCTAAAGATAGCTATGCCATCTACTCAGAATCTGAATACGATGTCAAAGCATTTGTTTCATTATCTGTCTTTTTCTTTTCAGTCCAAGGATGTTGAAGACTAATTTTAGACTCAGATTTTTTTCTCAAGTACTCAGCTATCATCCTGGTGTTTGCAGCCAGCTAAGAGACTGGTGTAAGTCTCTGTACTCTCTGATTCCTATGTTTTCTTTGGGGATGCAACTCTGTACAACAACTGCTAATGACTCCCAGCAATACCACCTTTACACCATCCTACAAACAACTTTTTGTTGTTGTTGTGATACCTAAAGTCTCCTTTTTTTGTGCAGCACTTTTGTCTCCAAGCTTCTCTCCTACATGTCACTGTCAGTAGTTGAGTAATGATGGTTTACAGGAGGTGCTTCCCTGAGGGCACATTTCAGATGATCATTTAGGGACTCTGGCAATGGAATGTCATATCCTAAGTGAGCCAATTTAAGAGGTTTATGGAAGAGAAGAGATGAGAAGCCATAATTTTTAAAACGCCTCTCCTTTTATCTTTTTAGTTTCCTTTCTTTACTGTGCTGTTTTGAATTCTGAGCAAGTTTTTCCATAGTTAAAATGAGGTTGACATTAAAAAAGGGTATCTGATACAATTCTTAACTTGAAAAGCAATTCATTGAACTTGAAATATGTAGCTTATTTTTTGAATGTGTATCAAAATACAGCAGGTATCAATTAGTGCAAAAGAGGCATGGTCTTTCTTTTGTAAGCACCATTCACTATTAGGAGAGAATGGTATTGACTGTACATGTCAGTGTTAAAGTCAGTGACTACAAAAACTCAGCATATTCACTCACTCCCCTGGATTCAAGAGAATTATTACTGTTAAGAATTTTAGAAAACCAATCTTTGAGCTTTCTTTTTTGCATAAAATGGGCTTCTAAGCACATTGTGAAGGAGGAAAGGTTCCCTTTCACAGTTTTCCAACCTTCTTTCAACATCGCCTACAAACTAACTCCTATTTTATGTTAGAATCAATGCCTTCCTTTCTATAGTCAAAAGACCTCAAATTTCCTGGGAGATTTGCTGTCTCCAATTTTATCCCATGCTATGAAGGTTTCCAGTTCCAGAGTTAGACCTGGATAATAAAAGTAAGAGTCATTTGCACAGACGGGATTAGAGATCAATTGAGATCACTCCAATGTGTGCCTTTGACATTCAAGTGTAACTTGGGGGAAAATAAAAAAGGGGGAAAAAGGTTGTATTGATATCATCCTAAATCTTACAACCTAAGATCTTATATTTTACCATAAAAAATTTATACTTGTGAAAACTTGTACTGATTCAACTTTCAAAGCTCATACTGACATTACCTAATACCTATTGATTCATATTTCTTATAATTAAAGCTTTTATTTTGTCCTCAACTTGTTTGGGGACATATATTTTCTTGCCCTACTAAGTCATCATCTTCATAAAACCAAATTTCAGAATCCCTTTTTCATTTGCATCAAGCAATTTTGTTTACTGTTTTACTTCTATTAATTCATGATTATGATTTATGATAGGGATTTTCCATTAAACTACTTTAAATTAAGACATAACTATGAAAGTGGTTGGGAGTTAATACTCGGATTAATGAGAAATCAAAAATAGTTTGCAATGGCCCATAATAATGAAAAGTTGAGAAGATAACTTTAACTAAAGAAATAAATATTAAAAAGAAACTTGTCTAAATTACCCATGTTAGTAGGAAATAAAAGGAAGAGAAAAATCTGTCTTATGAAAAAAAAGTGAAGTTACTCAATATGTAAGAAATAACCCACTGATTTCAATTAAAATATCATATGTTATACCTATAGCAAATACCTGACTACACTAAAACTGAATGGTAGATATGTGCTCATTTTTCTTCTTCCACTTAACCCTACCAAAACTCAATAAAATCTCAAATCCCAAGACCACAGAGCAAGTACAATCAGAAAGTATTAGAGATGATCTCATGCATTTGTGGTACATAGAAAAACAAAAGCAAAAGAATTGAAAATATTGAATTATCACAAACCCTTAATTTTTTAAACTGTAGCACAGTTCACTGTCCTCTCATTGTTCATCTATTTGCTTGAGTGGGCCCCATAATGTCTCCATTGTGAGACTTGTTACTGTGTTTGGCATATCAAATACGTCATGGGTAGCTTGCCAGGCTTTGCCTTGCGGGCGAGATACTCTCAGTAGCTTGCCGGGCTCTCTGAGAGGGGAGGAGGAATTGAACCTAGGTCGGCTGCATGCAAAGCAAACGCACTATCCACTGTGCTATCACTCCAGCACAAAATGAAAAATTTCAAGTAGTGGAGAGATAATAGAAAGGAAGAGGCTAAAAATGACAGAAGGACAGTGATAGAAGGCCTTGGACACTTTGTTCGTGAAGATGTAGTAATACAATGCAGTGAAACCATAGAAATTATCACTACCGAAGCCATACTACCTAAACTACAGTTTAAAAAATTAGAAAACTTTCCAAGAGAAAACCAAAAAGGAAGCCTCCTGTGAGATATACACTGTGGAAATGAAGATGCCTGATTTCTCTCTCTCTCTCTCTCTCTCTCTCTCTCTCTCTCTCTCTCTCTCTCTCTCTCTCTCATATCCATCTATCTATCTTCATCTCTCTCTCTTCTCTCTCTTTATCTCTCTTCCATCTATCCTCTTTTTTTTTCTTTCTTTTTGGGGGAGTGGGTTTCTGTCACAATAGGATGTGCTCCCAGTTCTGTGCTTCTGTGCTCAGGAGTTACTCAGAGGGTGTTGCTGGATGTACTTCGGGGATCATATGAAGCGTCAGGGATCAATTCAAGTTAGCCACCTGCAAGGCACCTTAGTCACCATATTATCTCTTTAGCACCTATTTCTCTTCTATTCTCCTGGGATGGTCTCAGGCAAACTTCAATAATGAGACTGAATTTCTATGCAAATTTCTAGATAATCTGGAAAGTATATTTCTAGAATCAGAGGAATCAGAAAAGGAGGGCTCTTTGATGTGGAAAGTCTTTGTCCCGTCTGCCTTTGGGCACCAAGTTATAAGTGACTGGCTACTCAAATATCAGAGAAAGTAGACTTTGGGACAAGAAAAAAAATAGTAAAGGTAAGAACATTAGAAAAGGATAAGAAAACTTGATTTTTTAAAAAGACACAGAATCCTAAGCATAAACATATCTTTTCTTTTAATTTCTTTTAAAAACAGGAAGTGGAGAGACAGTACAGCAGATATGGTGCTTGCCTTGCAGGTAGCTGAGTTGGATTTGATTCTCAAACGCCATATGGTCCTCTCAGCCTTTCCAGGAGTGATCTCTGAATGCAGAGCAAGAATAAACCTGAGTATTGCCAGGTGTGGTCTCAGGACTAATAACAACAATGATAATAATAACATATACACCAAAAATGTAAAGAAAAATGGAATCATGTGAAAGTAGAAATAGGAAAAATAATAATTAGAGAGATTTAAAAATATCAGCAAGAATTCCTAAAAGCATGATAATCAATGTGAGTGAATTAACATTAAAAAAGCACTCATTCAATAATATTGCAATTATGTGTCTTTTCAAGTATAAATGAAGCATTCAATAAAATAGACTATATGCTGGTCATGAAAATAAGTCAGAAAATTTTTTGATTAAAATAATATATTTCTGTCTGATGGCAACAAAATTAAATCAAGAATCAATACCAAAAAAGATATACGATAAATTATCAAATAAATTGAAACTGATGCAACATGCTTGTAAATAAACCATGTCTCAAAGTGTAGTTTCTCCAAAGAAGGTAGAAAATATTTTGATTGAATATTTAAAGCTGATATTTAATGCGGTTCTTAGAAGGAAGAGTAAAATACTTAATGCCTGTATTATAACTAAAGAATATTCTCCAGTGGATAATCAAAGTTTCTACCCCAGGCCAGTAGAAAATGCGAGTATGTGGAACTTGAAGTAAGCAGAAGAAAGTAAACAGAAAAATATAAATTAACAACAAAAAACTGAATTAAACCCAAAGCAACCTCTTTGAACAGACTAATAAAACTAATGGACTTCTAACTGACAAAGAAAAAAAGCAGAAATACACATTACTGATATTAGAAAATATTAGAACAAAAAATATATAGACATAAGAGAACTATAGGGGAATGCTAAGAATAATTTTATAACCATAAATTCAATGACTTAGATGATGTGGAACAATTAAGAGACACACTACTAAATCTCATGAGAAGAAATAGATCGATTGGGTACTACTATATTTATTTTTAAATATAAACTCATACTTTTTAAATGCATAATAAAGAAAGCTCTGATACTGGGTGTTTTTTACTGGTAAGTACCCAATAATAGAATATACACCACTTTCAGAACTGGAGAGATAGCACAGTGGGTAGGGCATTTGCCTTATGTGCAGCCAACCCGGGTTGATTCCTCTGTCCCTCTTGGAGAATCTGACAAGCTACCAAGACTGCCCCGCCCGCCCAGCAGAGCCTGGCAAGCTCCCTGTGGCGTATTTGATATGCCAGAAACAGAACAAGTCTCACAATGGAGACGTTACGGGTGCCCATTTGAGCAAACTGATGAACAATGGGACGACAGTCCTACAATGCTACACCACTTTCTCACAATCTCTTGCAGAAAATAGAAAAGAAACCACTACTCAACTCACTTTACTATATCATCATAACATTGATAGAAAATCAAGAAATAAACAATATGAAAAAAAGAGACTACAGGGGCTGGAGCGGTAGCATAGCAGTTAGGGCATTTGCCTTGCCTTCAGCCGACGTAGGTTCTATCCTCACCAACCCATACGGTCCTAAGACCACCACCATGAGTGAACCTGGAGCACAGAGTCAGGTTTAAGCCCTGAGCACTGCCAGGTGTGGCCCAGAAAGAAAAGAAAAAGACTAGAAATGGAGATTATAGGCTAATATCCTTCATGAACATAGATTAAAAAAAAAGTCCTTCACCAAATTTTAGAAATCAAGCATGCAGCTAAAATAACAGACATGCCAGTGCAACCGCGCCAAGACATTCAAACTCTGGCAAGAAAATATATGAGCCCCACAGTGACTCTTGGTGAGCACATAACCATGACTTGCGTGCAGTGGCTGAGAGTGAGACCCCCAGTGGGCACATGGAAGAACCATAACTAAAGGACGACAAACCACAGTGAGCACCAAGGCGGTGTATGAGCACTAGTACCTGATGCAGTACTGTGAGTTCAGCTAAACCTCTTAAGTGCACACTCACACCCAGGCTGATATACAAATTTTGGTTATTTTCGGGAAATCGATGATTTTCGGGAAGTCAAGTGATCAAGTGATCAACAATGAAGAAGTATGTAGATGATGTAATGAAGGAAATTTAAAATAAACTTATTAAACTAAAAATAGAAAGAATCTTCCCAAATCAGCGGTAGGGCATTTGCCTTGCACGCAGCCAACATGGCCAACCCGAGTTCGATTCCTCCGCCCCTCTCGGAGAGCC
>JAOXYA010094584.1:0-11010 GCA_028565675.1 Sorex palustris
ATATGGGGTGCTGGGAATCGAACCTGTGTCGGTCATGTTGGGTGCGTGCAAGGCAAACGCCCTACCCGCTGTGCTATTGCTCCAGTCCTGCATCTTTCATTTTTGTGGCTCCTGTGAATGAGCCCAGCCCGAGCTGGTCGCGGTCCCTCTGCTGCTTGAACTCAAGAGCCCCCTGCGGTTCCACCTTGCATGCTGCTGCGGGAGGCGAGCCTTGCTCTCCAGGGACAGTGGGGTTCCCTGCACTCTTGCTAGTGATACATTTTTTTGTTTTGTTTTTGTGATTGTTTCTGTGTGTGTGTGTGTGAGACGGGGAGAGCAGCTGTTTGGGCCAGACCCACCAAAGCTCATGAATTGCTCCTGGATCTGTATTCAGGAATCATGCATGGCAGTGCTTGGGGGACCCTGTGGGGAGCTGGGGATGGGACTTTAGTAGGCTACATGTAAGGCAAGCGCTCTACCCACTGTACTATCTCACCATCCCCAATAAATTCTCATTTCTGTAGGTTTTCATGTATTCGTTGTATTTTCTTTATCTCTCATTGGCGTCTAGGGCTTGACAATTGTTCGTATATTACTGCAATGCCCACAGCTCACATCACCTTTTGAAATGACCGTTTTTATGCTATTTGGGGGTTTTGTTTGTTTGGTTTGTCTTTGGGCCACACCCGATGGTGCCCAGGGCTTACCTGTGGCTCTGAGCTCTGGATCACTCTTAGTGGAACTCAGAGTGTACTGGGTGTGGAACTCTAGGGGTACTGGGAATTGCACCTGGGTAAGCTGTGTGCACTGATATTGCTCTTGGCCTTGCATGTTCTACCTGGGGGTGGAATTGCTGTCTTGCAATGGTGGTTGGAGAGCAGGGGTAGGGTGTGTGTGTGTGTGTGTGTGTGTGTGTGTGGAGACGGATCAACCTGTGTACTAACAAATCTATTTCCAGCACTCGGGGGCCCTCTGTTGGTTATCCCCTGGAAGTGGCATTCATTTTCACCCTCATGGAGGTTGTGAGCAAGTGGAGGCCCTTCAAACCAAGGGAAGAAGGGGACCGGGGGTGGGGGTCGTGTGTGTTTTGTGGGTGTGTGTTCTTTCAATTGTGTGGCGGTTTTGTGGTGGGCCTGCTATGTGACATTCATTTGCAGAGCTTCGAACCTGTTTCTGAAGCTTCAGAATACAAACCCATTTTTACCTCAGCCCTTTTCAAGCAAACCAAACCAAACAGTTGCCAGCAAAAACAAAAAACAACCCCCCCAAATGGAAAAAACCCCATCAAAACAAACAAAAACCCAAGCAGCACTGCATTGAGAAGTGGGAAAGCGGTGTGTTTTAATTAGGCTCCATGAGCCTTGTACTAAATATCTGCAGTGGGGACAGCTTTGGGAGGGCTTTTGCAGGCAGCTGGCAGCTGAGTGCAGAAGCAGAAACTCCCAGGCTTCTGCTTTTATGAAGCACATCAAGGACTTGAGCACATTTGGATGACGTTCGGGTTACCAAGGTTACCGAGTGAGGCTGGGACCATCTCAAGATGCTCTCCGTGCTTATGTCAGAACGCCCAGAATCCTCTGCCCCTTGGCAGCTCCTACTGTCTGCCGAGAGCTTGCTTCAAGTGTGCCTGTGTAAAATGTGGGTGGAGGGGTCTTTTCCCTCATCCTGAGTCAGGGCAGACTGAGTCACTCTGAACAGCCATCATCAGCGAGCAGGAAGTGGTGCAGGCACAGGGGTGTCGCCCCTCCCCCATCCCCCACCGGCGGTCGCTTATTGGCAGCCTGTGGGGGGGGGGCTGTCCATCAATGAAAACCCCTTGTTTGTTGTGGAGAGGCCGTATTCTGCACAGCGCTCCCCTCCCTGTCCCCCACCCCCCAGATCCACAAGGTAGAGGAAGGTCTGCAGCGCAGATGACTGCTTGTTGGCGTGTGGACGTGGAGGTGTGGGATCCCAGTGTCTGGCTGCAGGAGATCTGCCCCCTGCAAGTGTCCTCTCCAAACCAACTGCGGAGGGTGGATGTGCACCCACAAACACAACAGGGGATGCCTCACAGAAACGGCAGAGGATCTGCACCCCACAGACACAGCAGGGGTGCCCCAAGAGACAGCAGTAGGGTTGTGCACCCCACTAACACAGCAGTGGGGTATGCCCCACAGAGACAGCAGGGGAGTTTGCGCCTCATGGACGGGGTCATGAGCCATGGAGCTGGCAGCCTCCTGTGTCTTTTGGACACGCTGGGCCTCGTGTCCTGTAGAAAGGGCCTGAAGGTGCCCCCTATGGGCCCAGTGCTGCCGGCTCCCTGGAGCTCTTTTCCTCCTGCATCCCTTCTGGCAGGCAAAGAGTGCAGGATCCCGTGCCATACAGATGGAGGCCTCGTACAAACCCTTCCGGGATAATACGCCCATCAGCTTTTCTCCCGGACATAAGGGCGGGGGCGGAGGCCTGGGCACACGAAAATGAGTACCACCTGCGCCTTGCCCAGGTAAAGCAGGGTTCTGGCACCGGGGTCCTCTCTGGGGCATGCGCACATCGGCGCAGGCAGTGCACCCGTCGGGTTTCTCCGGGACATGGTGGGGGTCAGACGGACACAGGCCCAGCTGTGGGCCTGTAGCACCTGCCTGCATACAGGGATTAGGCTGGCACACAGAGCTGACAGGAGAAGGACTCCTATGAAACACAGCATAGGGCGCCAGGAAGAACGTGCCGGCCCAGGTGCTCTCTGTACCAAGAAGTCTCCCATTCTCTTCAGTTTGCTTTTCTGTTCTGTTTCATTAGGGAGCCACAGCCCATGGTGTTCAGGGCGAACTTACTGCTCCATGCTCAGGGATCATGCCTGGTAGGGTTGGGTCCCTCTAGAGCTAGGGCCAGGTGGTCCCAGACACTGAAAATGGATCTGCTGCCTGGGAAGCAGATGCCCTCCACGCCGCCCTGCCTCACTGTTCCAGTGCCCTCCTACATTTTTCTTAGATTCCCTGCACTAAAGTGAGGGGGGCACTGGAAGATCCAGAATCTTTAAGTCGGCAGGGAGCTTCTGCAGCTGCCATGGCTTCTGGAAGTGTGGGGAGGGGTTCGGGGAGGCTGCCGGTCCCCACGGTTCTCAGCAGAACAAAATAAAACCTCCCCCAAACCCCCGTTTGTATCTGCAGTTGTTGCAATTCGGTGACATGGCAGTGGAGAGGTGCCGTAGACAAGACAGCTGACGTTGGAGTGTGAGTGCCACATGGCCGCTGGCCCCGCCTCTGCGGACTCGGCCTGGCTGCCTGGCAGGGCTTTCAGTAACTTCCTTTGCTTTATTTTGTTTATTTGTTTATTTATTGAATCACCATAAGATAGAGCATTGAAAAATGGTCCATGATTGCATTCCAGTCATACAGTGTTCCAGCACCCTTTGGCAAGTCTTTCAAACTCTGTGTGTTCTGTGTATCTGTATCTGTGTGTCTGTGTATCTGTATCTGTGTGTCTGTGTCTGTGTGTGTCTGTGTATGTATCTATGTGTGTGTCTGTATGTGTCTCAGTGTGTATGTCTATGTCTCTGTATGTGTGTGTCTGTGTGTATCTCAGTGTGTATATCTGTGTCTTTGTATGTGTGTGTCTGTGTGTATCTCAGTGTGTGTCTGTGTGTGTATCTATGTGTCTGTGTCTCACTATGTGTCTGTGTGTGTCTGTCTCTGTGAGTCTGTGTATGTCTCAATGTGTCTGTGTCTGTATGTGTGTCTGTATGTGTGTGTCTGTATCTCTGCTTATGTGTGTGTCTATGTGTGTGTGCATATGTGTGTGCTTGTGTGCATGTATTTCCGGGTAGGGAACCCTGGACCCGACACATGTGAAGCTCGTGCATCAAATTCTGTTCCTGGCTGCAGTCTCATGGAAAAGAGAAACAGAGAGTGGAGGTAGTTCCACTAAAGTGGATTTTACTGAGTTGGCAGATTCTTGAGAATAGTATGAAGATTAACAGATGGGGCTTTTAAGGCTAAGGAGCTTGAGGTCTATCATTGTTTAGTGGTCCCTTCTCTATCCCAGCTGTGTTCTTCCCCAGGCCTTGAGGAAGCGTCTAGTCGTGACCAATCCTCCTGGCTGTGTTTTTTTACTCTCCTTGGTTATTAGTCTCATGTTTTTTTATATCTCACAGATGAGTACAGTCATTTCATGTCCCTCTCCTTCTGACTCATTTTACTTAGCGAGGCTGGGGTAAGGGTTGAGGGGGTTGGTCGAAGGGAAACTAGGGATATTGGGGGTGGGAAGTGTGTACTGGTGAAGGATCAGGTTTAGAATATTGTATGACTGAAACCAAACCATAGACAACTTTGTAACTGCTTATCTTGCAATGACTTATTTTTTTTTAAACTAAAACGGATTTTACTTGGAGTGTTTTTGAAGGTGTGGAGTAGGGGAAGAAAGTGAGAGAGAGAGAGAGAGAGAGAGAGAGAGAGAGGAAGAGAGAGAGGAAGAGAGAGATAGAGAAAGTGCCTGCCACAGAGGCAGGCTGAGGGGGCCAGGGGAGGTGGGAGGGAACTTGGGGACACTGGTTCTAGGAAACACACTGGTGGAGGGATGGGTGTTGGAACACTGCATGACTAAAACCTAATCATGAACAGCTTTTTAAGAGTCTATCTCACATTGATTCAACAATAATGATAAAAAAAGTAACAGTGAAATGCCATATATATATTTAACAGTGGAAATTCTCTATCGTTTAACATTTTTATTTAACTTTAAAATTACATCTAATGTTCAACTCATTTATTAAAATGCAAACCTTTACAAATGAATATTTCTGAGTAATAAATTAATGTGTTCCTGGTCTGGCTTTCTGATCTAGTTTCTAATAAATATCAAGTCTCTGCCACCAAAAAGAAAATGTTCTTTTAAAAACGATTTATTGATTCGGGTGGGAGGCTATACCTCCCAACATGCTCAGAAGACTCGTGTTGTGGTGCTGGAGCTAGTTTATGGGGCCCCTGCGTGGAAGGCCACACTCCAGCCCTTTGAACCATCTCTTCGGCCGTAATAGGCAATGGGAACGTGACCTAAAATCCTCTGAGGGCAAAAATTAAACATTTTTAAAAATCTTTATTAAAGAACTATGATTTACAAAATTATTGGTAGTTGAGTTCTAGGAATAGAATCTTTCAACGCCAATCCCACCACCCGTGTCAACTTCCCTCCACCAGTTCCCAGATTTCCTCCCCACCCCCAACCCCCTATCCATCTCCACATGTCAACTTGACAGGCATGTTACAAAGTTTCAGTGGTTGCAGCTTAGATCTCATGTTTTCAATTTTGTTGAGTCTGTGTTTTGGATATAGGGCTGTACCACTCAACCATATCACCAATATAACTGAAGTCTGTTCATCCATTACTCCTCATTCTCTTCTTCCCCCCATCATCTCTTTCCTTCTCTGTCCTTCACTATTGACTGGGGTCAAGGGTAATCTAGGCCTCCCCCTTTTACTACAATACATTTACCCATCCAGCATTCTATCTACCACAGAAATGATCCTGTTTTAACTAAACATTTTAAGAGACTAAACTCAAAAGGAGGAAGCAGAATCTTAGAAACATTCCCTCCCCCCATCAACTATCTGCAGGGAACCACTTTGAGAAGTGTCAGGAGCCAGGAGCCAAGCAACACCAACTGAAGTTAGCACTTGTGGTTCAAAAGCCAGAAGTCAAATGCTCCCCATAGCCACGCTAGCAAACAGTACAGCAATTATCAGGGCAGCCCCCCAGTCTCCTCATATAAGACCTTTTCAGGGATCCTCTCTCTCCCGAAGACCTCCAGGCAAATCCCAAACAGGAACAGTCTCTGCATACAGGAGGAGCCTCATGTTAGGATGGGGCTGAATTTATTGGCGAGTGTGACCCTGAAATGTCCTGCAGATGTGCTGGGGAGCCCGGATGGCACGAGACTGCTGTCTGTGAGCTCAGTGAATGTCATGGACCCTGCAACTGGCTGGTCTTTGCAGGGTTCACACTAGAGAGCTTGAGCGAGGCACCTTCTTTTGATGCATATTTGATTGGTTTTCCCTCTGCAGTCATCACCAGGCACACCAATATGAATCCTCTCGTTTTGCCTCTGCTTCTGTGCATTGTTGGTATTGTGGTTCCCAGGGCTAGGGCTTGTAGCGGAATTGCTGTCTCCCTCCGTCATTAGTGGCACTGCCAAAGAGTCAGAGTGCTCAATGTCAAAGGAGAGTGACTCTCACAAACATGTTCAGTATTGGCGTCCACCCCCATACTAGGAATCAGGAGATTTTGTTTTTGTCAGTCTGATGTCACTGTGGCTTGCACTCTCTGACAACAGGGAGGAAGAACACTCTTCACATGCTCACTCAGCTGTACTGTTTCTCATTGAAGCAGATGTGTATATGTGTGTGTATGTGTGTGTGTGTGTGTGTGTGTGTGTGTGTATGTATGAGAGAGAGAGAGAGAGAGAGAGAGAGAGAGAGAGAGTTTTTGGGGCCACACCAATGATGCTCAGGGCTACTCCTGGCTCTGTGCTTAGGGACAGCTCCTGACTGAAGATCAAACTGGGGTAGGCAGGATGCAAGGCAAATACCTTACCACCTGTACTATCTGTCCAATCTCAACATTTTGGGGCCCATTTTAATTTAGCTTGATTCCTATAACTCCCTTAATACGGAATGTGCTGCAGACATTCTTCATGTCTATTTTTTTTTATCCTCCACATGTCTCTTTTATGAATAGAATTTCTTGGTAAGAATGTTGTCTGTTTCATTGTTTCTTGGACTGGTTTGGTTTGTTTAATTTAATTTTTATTTCCATCTGTGGCAGACCAGTGGGTTCTAAAATAAGATTAGTAACATAAACTAACAAGCGCAACAATATAAAAACCAAAAAGGCTCTCAGACCCCGGTCCAGGAAGTCTTGCTAAGTTTTCTGGGGCTTCGACTTTTAATTCCTTATTAGGTTTTCTTCAAGTGAAGCAAATAAGCCAGAGACCATTAGACCCTCGAAAGACTCTCTAGGCTGAGGATGGAAGGGGATAAACATGTGACATTGGTCTGATACACTGAACACGGATCATGACAGAATAAAGGGAGCTACTGGATGTGAAGAAGGAGAACAGCAGAAATCGTGTACAATACAAAATGTCCTCAATTGGAAAATCTGACAACCACCAGATTCAGAATGGAATACTTTCTTCTCTGGCATATTTCTTGCCATATGAATGGTCTACCAGAACTGAAAACAGGGAACACTATGCTCTTACTCATTTACATGTCTCTATTCAGAAAGCTCTATGACTTGATCACTTTGAGAAAGAACTCTGCTGGCATCAGAGCTGGGAAATGAAAGCGAATTAATTTTAGATGTGGCAATATCACTTATTGGCAATGTTCTATATTGCAGTGGTGGTTTCAGTCTACCCACTCTCAAGTCATTTGCTTACATGGTCTCTAGAGTCATCTCTTAACTTTTCAGCTTCGGGGAAGGATACTCAGGGTGACCTCTGTCCAAGAGGTCTTCCCATGATGTAACACTTCCCATGATGTCCACCTTTGGGACAGCTTATTCCTAGATGGGTCACACTTCTACTGCAAATTTTCCATAACCAGAGATGGAGATAGAACAGACAGAGATAGAACTCTTTTTTTTTTCTAGAGAGAAAATGATATATGCCAGGTGTGCCTCCCAGGTTAAGAATGGCCTTCTGTTTCCTTTGCTCTTCTCCTCATTTACCTGGCAGGTAAGTGGCATAAGATTATAAATGAAGGTGCTATCTATAATGGAAGTGAATCTTTCCTGACTCATTTCAATTTTCCACTGTACATTGTCCAATTTGCTGGGCAATATAGTCAGAGAAATGAAGTTGCTCAGAACTGGAGAGCTAGTACAGGGGTTAAGGTATTTGCTTTGCATGTTCCCTTGTCAGTTCAATCCCCAGATCCACATGGTTCCTTGGGGATCACTGGGTGCAGACCTGGAGGCTCCGAAGCACCCCCAGCTTGGCCCTAATCACAGGAACCATGGACCCCTAAGCAGCATCATATCCTCATGTCCTTATGTTGAACCACAGTGAACTACTGGCCTGATTGGCCAAGAATCACCAGGAGGGGTTCCTGGGCTTCCTGAGTTGCTATGGAGAGCCCATCAGACCTTCTGTCAAAGAAAGAAATGAAGTCATTCATGAATGTTCATGAAGGTTGCATATGAGTACTTGGGTGAAGGTTGACATGTAGGTGCTGAGTGTGTTAGTCTGTGTATATTAAATTTCCCATTGAAACAATATTATGGTACAAAGTTTAATTTAAAAACTATTCCATCAGAGGATCAGAGAGATAGGACAGCAGATAAGGCACTTGTCTTTCTCATGGCCAACCCAGATTCAGACCCAGCATTCCATATGGTCCCCTGAACTCTGCCAGGAGTGATCACTGAGCACAGAGCCAGAAGTAACCCTGAGTACTGCTGGGAGTGGCCTCAAAACAAACCACAACAAAAAAATAGATAAGTAAAAACTACCCCGTCAAAGGCTTAGGTGCTAGATCTGAAACTACAAAATATAAGGAAGAGAACATGGGCAAAACACTCCATGATATGGGCTTCAATAACATCTTTGGTGATTTGAGCCCATCAGCAAAACTAAAGCAAACGTAAACACATGGGATTATATCAAACCACAAACTTTCTGCACTTCAGGGGAAACTGTTATTGAAACAGAATAGTGGGGACAGGAGAAAATATTCACATCAGATAAAGGGCTAACATCCAAGATATGCAAAGTACAAAACCCAATACAAAACCAAACAACTCTATCAAAAAAAAATTTAGAGAGAAGAGCAGAACAGACACTTCTCCAAAGAAGACACACAGATGGCAATGGCCCATGAAAAATTGCTCATCGTCACTAATTATCAGGGAAATGCAAGGGAAACTCACATTGATGAGAATGACCAACTTCAATAAGACCAGAAGCAACAAGTGTTGGAAGGGTGTGGAGAAAAAATGCACCGTCATACATTGTTCATGGGAATGAAAATTGGTTCAACATCTGTGGAAACAGTATGTAGATTTCTAAAAAAATAACACAAAACCTTAAAAATCTCTAAACACTCAGCTACCATATGATTCAATTCAAAACCTTAAAAATCTCTAAACACTCAGCTACCATATGATTCAATAAGTGCCTACCTGAAGAGTACAAAATCTCTAATTCAAAATACATATGCCCATCCATATTCATTGCAAAACTGTTTACAATAACCAACATCTGGAGAGAATCCAAGCACCCAACAACAGATGTGTGAATAAAAACAATATAAAAAATAAGTAATGAAATACCACTCAACTATAAAAAAGAAGATGAAATATTGCTATAACCTGAGTGGGACTGGAGGGTATCATGCTAAATAAACCAGAAGGAAAATTTCAAGTACTACATTGTCTCACTCATATGTGATCTGTAAAGAAGCAAAGCACGATCATAATGTGCAATAACAAACCTTTAGACTTTGATCACAGGATTGAGGTTACAGAGGTTGTGAGAGTGAGTTGAAAGGGTACAACAGGCTGAAGTAGAGGGATATTTATGCTGCAGCTGTGGATTTGTTGGGATAACATTGTATCTCTAAAGCATATAAACACTTGTATTTTTGTAGACCAATGTTACCTAAATAAAAAATGAAATTAAAAAATCTACCATGGTGTTAAGTGTATATGGCATTGTCTATGTGTGTCGAGTGTGTATGTATTGCTGACATGTACCTGTTAAGTAGTGTGTTAAGTGTATGCTTTGGTGAGTTTGAATGTGCTTGTATGTTTTATATATACATATATATACACACACATATACATCTATATATTTATTTACCATGGTACTTACCTAAAACATGCACATTATAAATGAATGGAGGCAAAGCCTAGAACCTAGGAGAGTGGGAGAGACACACTAGAGTCTGCATAAAGGCTACATGCTTTGGTGAACGAATAATCTGGAAATCAAACTTGCTGCAGAGATGGAAAAAAAATGACTTCTGCCTTGGACTTTGGGAAAAAGTAGAAATAGAATCTTCCTAAAATTTAGAACAAGTCAAGTCTTTCATATCTGTTGCAGGTAACTTATTTGAAGTGGAGAATGAGAAAAGTAGCCTTGAGAAAAGCACATTCCTGCTCAACCCTTGGTCACTAGGGGAAATGCCTGGTAGGGTTAGGACTGGTGAAGTCTGGCATGTGCACCAACATAGCATGGATCTTAAATTCCACCAGGCCACAAGGCAGCTGTCAAGCCACCATCCAAAGTTCACTTTGCTCTACAAGGTGTTGTGAACTGGTCTCTACCACCCTTGTCTTGGGGAGGCCTGGACTCAGGCTACAGTGAGGAATTGCTCATTTCAGAGGGGAGGGGGGAAATCAGTCCTAATCTTTGCCCATGTTGTCCTGTATTGTCACCTTCCCTCATATAAAAGAATTTCAGGAGCAGAAGAATAGTGAAATAAATTATGGAAATGAGAGGGGCATAGGGAGAAAGAGGAGAATGGCAGGGAGGTTGGGAAAGAGGCAGGAGAGGAGAGGGAAGGAGGGAAGAGAAAGAGAATAAGTGGCTTTTAAGTAAGAGGGAGTTATATATGGATTTTCTGAAAGTAAAAATTAACCTGGATTTATCAGAGAAGAAACTTGAACTCCTGATGGTCTTTCCTTATTCTTTTTTTTTTTTAATTTTATTTGAATCACTGTGAGATAGTTACAAGCTTTCATGTTTGGTTACAATCACACAATGATCAAACACCCATGCCTCTACCAGTACACATTCCCCACCACCAATATCCCCAGTATATCCCCTCTTTCCCACCCTCCCCCTGCCTCCATGGCAGACATGATTCCCCATACTCTCTCTCTACTTTTGGGCATTATGGTTCGCAGTACAGACACTGCGAGGTTATTATGTTTGGTCCTTTATCTACTTTCAACACACATCTCCCATCCCGACAGGTTTCTCCAGCCATCATTTTCTTAGTGATCCCTTCTCTATTCCAACTGCCTTCTCCCCTTTGCTCATGAGGCAGGCTT